>RPOG01001122.1:0-176774 GCA_008086565.1 Thalassoma bifasciatum
GTGCAGATCAGAGATGAAATTGAAATTCATATCAGCTCTTTTCTTATCTCTTATCACTTCTTCGACACCTCCTTCCTGCTCTCTTCACGCCTGTGTTCCCCTGCCGCCCGTCCTCCATGGCGCTCCTGTTTCATGCCGCTCGTCTCAGCAGACCACGGCAGGTGTCACAGTGAGCTGAGTGCCAGTAGGAGCGTGACATTTCTAATGAAGCAGACAGACAAACCAGGAACATCAATTACCTGTGTTTACAGCACTCAGAAACAAGAGGCCCCTATTAACCCTGCTGTGTTCTCACAGCCAGCCTATTTCCAACATGCTTTGCTGAGACTGAGAGCTGATATCTTGGGAAAAGTTTACCAGGCAGGAGCCATGCACCCAGGAAATAGCTGAGTCCCCCTGTCTTTTATAGCATGTCTCATTGACTTATCTCCATCACTAGAGTTGTTTGTAATGAAAAAGTTTCTCAGCACTGAAATACAGCTAAAAAAGTACTTTTTGCTTTGGCTTTTAACATACTTTTCTTTGAGTTTGAAATCATTTATGTCAGGCTTTTCCATGTTTAGAAGCTTGTCTTTAAATCATATGTTGAAGCAAAAACAAACAAATAAATAAACAAACAAAGACATTGCCAGGGTTAAAGAGTTTTTTCACACACTTAATTTTGCACCTGGAAAGTTTTCTTAAAGGGGCAACAATAATTTTCCCTTTCACCCTAAAACCATTGTTGTGTAAATGGCCCCAGAGTCTGGCTCCATCATCATGTGAAGATGTCAGCACCTGTTGTTGATGCTATTTTGGTCACACTTTAGGTCAACATGAAACATTATTCATCATTATCTACACAATAACTGTTACTTTCTTCAAAGTCATGACACTTCGATAATGAACACTTAAAAATCAATCCATGAGTTTGTCCACAATTTTAAAATTGTGAAATCATCAGCACACTGATGCTCCGTTTTCCCTGAATATCTGAGCATATCTGCTGTTCTCATGTCCTTCTGATCTGTTCTTCTGTGGATGAAATAAAATTATTTGCTCAGAATATGTTTCATTTCACAACTTCACAGGTTCATGACTGCATCAAGACACTTTAGTTCTGATAAGATGTAAAGGACAATACAGTTACATTCCCAGTATGTACAAGGAAACACGTTTTCAAACAGGTTTAGTATGTGTTTAGATGTGATGAGGATGTTCATTCAGAACATATACACTTTTGTCGACTATACACATGAGATCTCATGAAAAAGCTAGTTTACAGGGACTGAGTGGCTTATAATGATGCCATGAAAATATTCCAAGAAATCGAGGTGGTAACATACATGGATGAGCCAAAACATTATGGTGGTGGTGCTTAACATTTGTTATCTGTAAATACTGCCGTCTATCAATGGGTGAGTTTTATTTCACAGCATTTGAGAATTTTGTCCTTAAAGTTTAGTTATTAGTAATTCGCAAGAAAAATGGGCAAGAGTGAGGGTTTGAAATTTGACCAGGATCAAACTGTGATGGTGGGTGACGACTGGGTCAAAGCATCTCAGCACCAACAAAACTAGGCCCAAAAACAGAAAACTATATCAAACATATTGGATTTTCGAGTTTTAGTCCGAATTACAGTTTGAATTGAATTAAATCATAAATTTTACTTATTGTGTTAGAAAATGTTAGATTTTTCCATTGCATTGAAATACAAGCTGTTTTCCCGGTGGTTTTGCTCAGCAGTTACATCAGGCGGCACGTGTAGAGAGGCTGCAGCCTGTGTTCGAATCTGACCAAATGCCCTTTGTGGGATGTCATCCCCAAGTGGAAACTTGCAGTCTCTAAATAGAAGCCTATCTGGAAGTGATGAAAAATGTAATTCACTTGGCATCCAGTTAAGGCTGTCAGCAGAAACATTAGAAAACATCTGATTAAACAGAAAATAAAAGGTAGGTTTCTTCTTATTTCAAACTCATTATTTCAACTGTTACTTGAAAATTTTGACCATGTAAGGCATGTAATCCACAAACAGTAAGCTTTACACTGTATCAGAAATGAAAGGGTGTGGTATTTGAGACTGCTTATAAATACTGTATAACGTAATCTATGGTAATCCCCTTTTTCTTATCCTACTTTTCTTTTCTATCCACTTTTCGTCTCTATTAATTAAGTCATCAGAGTCAAAAGGTAAACTGAAAAAACTAAAATGAAATAAAGTATGTTCAAAGATTCAGGTACCACATAAGATTGGAGTCTGCAATAAAACATCATGCAAAGAAGAAAACATATGAATATATAAACAGGAAAACAAAGTGGGTCAACCTATATCCCCTGAAGTGAACAAGAACAGGAGTCTTTGATTTAACGTTGCTCTCAGTCAATCTGTTATTTCAGTAACCTTTAAAAAATAGCTCACACTTAACTACATATTTAATCCCTCCAGACTTCACAGTTGAACCTTTTAACTTCTGAAACAGGGGTGAAAAAGGTGTTCCTGCTGCCCTAATTCTGTAGTTTTCTCCTCTCACACTCCTCGGTGTGTTAGAATCCCTGAAATGAAAAAACTTGGTCTCCTCTTCATGACCTGGATTTTACATCTCATGGTGAAGTCCGATGATTGTATTAGCTGCTACAAACCCTGCAGAATCTGTTGACCCATTTATTTTATAGACCTTACATTATTGTGCAGGTAGAAATAGGCCATTTAAACAACATCTGTATTAACTACATGATATCGATGTCAGTGTTATGGTTTCGAAAAAGTACATGAAAATGAATTTCCAGCATAAAGCCTCTGGATGTTTTCATCAGCAGATTTACACAAGCGTGGTTTGGAAATATTGGATTGGATGAGGCTATAAATGTAATGTAATCTCAGCTCCCCATGCTGACATATTGTGACACTGATATTGACATTATGCTGAGCTGATTTTATTAATCTGAAGCTGCCCAGCCTCATTTGGATGCAGGAGAAAGCTCCCAGAGGTGAGGTTTGAAATGTGAGAGTAGTCCATGTTGACCGCAGGCGTCCTCTTTTTGACTTTGAAAAGGAATCTGAAGGAGCAGGATTTTGAATCTCAACTCTGCAGAACGAAAAATAAACATGGATTTTTTTTTTCTGTGTGCATGGTTTCACCAGGCAGCCAGTTGCCATGCCCAAGGGTAGTAACCATGAAAACCCTCATATTGTGCACTTTGCCAATTCGGTAACTCTATGAAGTGGAATCATTCGGTGCTGAGCTCGTGATTGGTGTGGAGCAGCATGACAGGCAGAGGGGAGGACGCACTAGACCTGGAGGTTCTTGTCTCTAGGAAGGAATGCGGCTGTAGAGCGCTCATTGGCAGAGCCCTGAAGATCCTGGGGGGTCGCGGGGAGTGCAGCGGGGGTTCGGGTGTTGGGGGATGGGGGAAAAGAGGCGTAGGGAAAGCATGTGGGGGAAAGATGAAAAACAAGCCCGTGTGGTTCCTTCAACCTCGTTAGAGCTAATAACCCATCAACTGTAATTAACGCTGCCACTTTGTTGCTCTGCTTTAAACTTCTGTCCCTGTGCTGTCTGCGGACTCGCCCTCATTAACACACTGCTGCAGAGTCCGGAAGAAAATGCTCATCCCGGCGCAAAACATGCACTTAACTACTTCTCCCTGGTGGAAAGATATTCATGACAGCAGCTTCACTTCTCCATCACACCACTGGAAACCTTACTGTATGCTTTTCATGTGCAGCTGTGAGGGAGTGAGTGCTTGCAGAAACATTATTAATGCATTTTAAGCTTTGGGCACTTTTAACAAAACAAACAAGTTTTTGGATTTAATGGTGAACCATTTGTGTTGCTCAGGCTACTTGATATCATACTTGCATGTTTTTGAAAAAGATCTGCTTTTTTTTCTTTTTTTTTTTTGATGAGATAGTTACTTCAGAAAAAGCAACCACTATTACTGATACAGCTCCAACTACACACCCTTATGGATGAAATGTAATATCAGTCCAAAAAAAAGACGGCTGATTCGACATCAGGGAACTACTTGATGAAGAATTGTCCATTCCCAGATGAACTATAAATATAACAACAGTGCTAGAGTAAACTACAGTAAAAAGTTAATTATTTCCTATGATGGTACATAAATTCTGCTGCTAACAGAAACACCAACCATATGAATGTAGAATACTTGAAATCAAGAAAACAACACAATGGGGATTTTTTAAAACTTTTCAAGTAAGCATAAAATAAAAGTCAGTCAGTCTTAGCAAAAAATACTTCTTTTGTTTTCTTTAATAAGTCTTGTTCTCTCCCCAGCTGGTTGTATATCCTGGTCATGTGGATTTGACCAATAGATGCGAGTTTGAAAACTTTGCCCAGTTAGCTAACCTTAAGCCTTCTCTCAATGGCTGCCTTGAGTTTTTTCCTCAAAACAGCTTTTTGCTCAGATGTTCATGTTCATCTGATGCAGAAATGTAAAAAGTTGCAGTTTGCAGAGCGTCCATTTAAAACTGGCTCCTAAACTGCACCAGGAACTACTAGAAACAAACGTCTTTTCAGCCTGTTGGCTGATTGGCTTGTCTGTCTCCTTCAATGGTGTCGTTTTTGCTGGATGGCCTTCATGGTTGTCTTACTGTCCTCTTCTGATCTTATGGTGTGTTGCAATTACCTTTTTTTTTTCCAGCTGACACTGACTTGAGACTATCAATCTGTCCAGGGTTTGAAACGCAGGCAAACAACAGTCCACAGGAACCATGTAGTTCTTGTTACGGTGCTATCTGTGCAAGTTAGTCATCAAACACAATGAGGCAGGAAGAACACCAGCAAATCAGAAGCAAAAGGATGACAACAAAGATCAGGGAAACAAGCTGTGGTCATTTTTTTCATCACTCTTTTGGTATTGGACTGCAAGCAATGTTACACTCTTTCCAAACATGAGGCAGTTCATTCATCTCTGACACTGTCAGTGTAACAGCACTCGATGTATTCCTGAAAATGATGGTCTAAAAAAAAGGTGGTGTATTGTTGCATGTGGATGACTCACTGTTCACATCACTGGCAGTATTTTCTCTCTGCGCAGGGGAGCTTCTCAACACCCAGCCATAAAATCTGTGTTTTTTTATGTGAAGCAACTGGCTTACATTTTATCAGACACTCCTCACGGATTGTTGCGCCGAGGCTAAAGCTCTCCACATACATGTGCACCCTACGCCTGAGATTTTATTAAGTTTCTTGCTCCCTCATGTCCCTCACAGCATGATCTCCCCCATGTGGGGAAAAAATGAGGGGCGTGATAATGGGTCCTGGAGGACAAGACATGGTATGAAAGGCAGAGTATGAAAGCTGCAGTGTAATGCTTCAGACATGATTCAGGAAATGCAGAGGGTATTTGCACCCTCACGACTGTGTATACATCTTAAATGCTTCTTATTCTTTAACCTTGGATGTTTCTGTTCATCATGTTTTATGTCCATCTTCTGGTTTGCAGCATGGAAGCGATCACCTGAGCTTTCTCTTAATAGTTCCCCGTTGTAACATCAGTTCAAACTGGCAGATTTAACCTGAGGCAAGAAGTTGGGTTAAGACGGGGTGGAAATGTCAGCTGGATACAAAGAACAAATCTCAAAGTCAAAGATTTATGACCTCGTACGACCTTTCTGCACAAACAAAAACTTAATTGCACTCGTCCCCCGATCCATTTACACCTCCTTGTCTCTCGGGCCTCAAGGAAGCATCTGATCTGCAGTCGGTCAGATCCTGTGCTGAGTGAAACAGATGGTGAGTCGCACACAAGCCCAGCTCTGCCTTTACAACATCATCATCTTCCACAAATTCCACTGGGGGTTGCAGACCGGACGCCGCTTGTGGACCGCCTTGCTAATGGTGTTAATTTGCTCTGGAAGATTGAATTAGTGTCCCGGCGGACACTGCAGTGGAGGCGACATGCAGCAGGCCACGATGAAAGGCCTCTTCACCTACGCTGCTGTGTGTGACGGGGCTGTTTGTACAATTACAAATCAATCAATCATCCCCAGCATGTGGAAGATGAGATAAGGAGAATGAATTAGCGGCAGCGCCTCTATTCTCTTGGTGACACTGGAATAAATGTTGGCAACAGGGCTCACTTTGTTATTACAGGTTATTTGGGAGAGTGAAAATGTTTCTGTTGTCACAGCTAATTCGATTTCACCCCTAACCCTAATCCCAGTTGTCAGTGAAGATGTCAGCAGGGAGCACGGAAAACAAGAGATTGGAAGAAATGGCAGACAGCAGGACTGAACACAGCAGCAAAGACAAATAATAGACAAACAAATCCCTCAAGGAGTAAACAAAAAGGCAAGGTCAGGGAAAAACCTGTAGAAGAAGAACCAAGGAGACAAACTCGAAGAAAAACTCTTGGATGTTTGACATGAGGGATAAAGCTGAGCCCCACTGGGAGACAGCATGATATACATTAGATACATGCAGGCAGGCCGTCGCCTCGGATAAAGGAGGACTTTACAACCCAGAGAATTACCAGGTCTTATCCAGAGGGAGAAAAAACATTCTGACAGCTTTAAAAGATGGACGACATCTCAAATTCCTTCTGTTGAACAAAAGTGAAACCAAAATTTCTCATAACAAAGTCTGGTTTTATGGTACAATCTCAATCAATCTTAAAACTTCTTTGGTTTGGAGCTGAATCTTATGCCCCCTGTGGGCGGAGTGGTCCATAGCTTGTGTTTTGATCCTCAACCCTTTGCTTACAAAAACCTCCCTCTGCTAACTCTGAACAGTCAAATGAATCACTGTTGATATTTTCTATAAGAATGAGGTAAAAAAAAAACCAAATAGATGGCTGTTTTCTCAGCCTGCCTGTTTGACACCTTCCTTGTAGCAGCAAATACAGGCATCAACATCAAAATAAAAAACACAGTCTTGTCATTGGTGGTCTTGTTTGCTTATATAGCTAAAAAAAAGATGCCACTTTTATTTTTCTGAGGTTTTAAAACCAGCTTAAACCTTACAGGAGCTTTTAACAGCATCCCAGTCTTTATCAAAGTTGTCGCACAGATCACCTTCGAGGTATTAAGACAGAAAAATAGTAGTTTTAAACTGAGCTCATGGTTTTCAAATGTGTGTCTTCAGCTTTTAGATGGATTGGGAAAGTGAGGCAATGTGGAAATGGATTAAGTGGCTAAGTCAAGCTTGAATTCATAGAAATTTTGCCATTTTTATCTGCTTGCCTTGATGTAGCCTGTTTTCTCTCGAGTGGACTCACCCAACTCTGTCACCTCTTTCTCACGCCTGCTTTTCACCACTGTCTGGATCTTGTTCTCTTTACCCCAGGACCTTCACCAGCAATCCTGTTACCCTGCACTTTTATTAGTAAACCTTTTTGAACATAAGACCAAAGTTAGTAAGCTTTTGATTTCTGCCATAAATTGTGACACTTTGGAGTACATACTAAAATTCTTGGCAGGATGGCTAAATTCCAGTGAGCACTCTGTTAATGTTAAATATCTCAGACACCTCAGAGTTCAGCAAAGGGGCAGAAGCTCTGACCCACTGTGAGCTGTATCCCTGCAGGGTGTATTAACCTCCCTCCATCACCTATGTCCTCCAACAACTTCTCTGGCTTCCTGTCGGATACAACATCGATTCTAACATCCTCCTTCTCATATATTCAAGGTTTTCCATAACCACTGCCTCATGTGTGCTCCCCAGTCCGCCTCATGTCTGTTTGCTGTACAGTTCTGTCTCTGGATTTCTTTTCAACAGGCTGTCCGTGAAAAAAAAAAAAAAAACTTTTTTTTTTTTTCCGTCAGGCTAGATGTAGATTCATGTGTACGGATTAAAAAAAAAAAGATACCTTATGAGCATCTATGGTCACCCTTTAAAAGATGTTAAAAGTAGCTGAAAATATGATAAAACATCAATTTTTGACCAAGTTTCAAATTTTCCCCATGTGCTGCAGTCAAATCCTGGATCACTGTACACTGTAGTCTCAAACAAAATGTGTCATTGAGAGCAGCTGAACAAGGACTCACAGGTCATAGTATGAATCAGCTGTTCAACACTGTTGATGTGGTTGTGTCAAGTTTGAATCATCATACATAACTGACATGGGACGATCCTCGACCTGAATAAAGACCCTTACTGTGCCAACTGCCACCCAATAATTATCAGATGGCATCTGAGAGACAAGGGCTTTAAAACCAAAAACCTTGTTTGGACCTTGACAGAGAGCATCAAACATGGGACATTGAAAAGTGAAAGAAAGTTTGGTTCTCTGAGGAGAACCCCCCCCCCAATCCTTAATGATTCTGATGGTGTCCAATGTTACTGTCATGTTAAGGAGATCTCACTAAGATCTTTCTAGGGGGAGGGGATGCCATCATGATCTGCTTTTTCCTTCAATGGAACAATGGAGCTGAAGGTTGTGCAGGGTTGTCAAACGGCAGGTATGTGGGGATGTTGCATGGTGCGTCCTTCATGACTGAGGGCCCTAGTCTGTGCGTTAATGACCGGGCGTTTCAACAGGACAACGCAACAGTTAACAATGGCTGCCTGACAAAGGACTTCTTCTTCTTCTTCCAGAGGCGTAATCTCACTCTTTTGGATCATCCTGCATGCTCCCCTGATCTAAATCACATTGAGAACATTTGGGGATGGATGGCGAGGGAAGTTAACAAAAAAGACTCCAATTCCAGACAGTGGATGCCCTCCATGAGGCCATCTTCAACACTTAGTGCAAAGTTCCCACTAGCCTCCTAGAAATACAGTCAATAAGCACAACAAGAACAATTTTTTAAGTGACCATCAAAAACATTGAAGCTTCTTATCACTGGGTCCTTTTTCTTTTAACTATTACTATTTTCTTTTGTCCCACTCTCATTTCTTTTCTGCATTTTGAAAATCTACTTAGAACCTTATTGAGATTCAACAGTGCAAAATGTAAATTTCTGAGAAACTGGTCTTAAGAATTGGATCAGGTGTGTAAAGTCTTGAATGTTAAGGCAGAACTGTTCTGGTCAGGGACACCCTGTCTGAGATCTGAGTGGCCTCTGCATGAACTGTTCTTTAAGCCCAGCACTGAGGGAACGCAAAGTGATGTTGGCAACTTCCCTAAATATGAATCTGAGCTGACAGCACTTCATGTTTCTGTACTCCCGCTGCAGCAGCAGCAGTTAAAGGACATCCTCTCCTTGTGCTGAAGGTGCTGATGGACCTCTTCAGTCTTACAGAGGATGTGTGAGTGTGTGTACGTGTCACTGAGCCCTGTGTGCTGCAGACCCCAGCAGGATCACACACACACACACAACCAGCCACCACGCATCTGTCAGAAGATGACAGGAACAGGGCTTACCTGAGCATTTCACCTTGTCTGCAGGGCAAAGTCAGACTCATCAACATACGAGTTCAGTGTCAGGAGGATTTGTGAACAGCTCAGGACTCCTCTGTGAATTTGGGCCAGCCTTGACAGAAGTGTGACAGAAATGTCTGAATTTACGAGCAGGTGAAGGAAACGTCTCAGAGGGAGCCATGCTGGATAGACGGAGCAGATGTTCAGGTGCAACCACAGAGAAGGAGATCCCGACAGAGCACACACACACACACTCACTCACACACTCATATGCATATACTTCAACACAACACACATACCTCAATATGTCATTTACAGTGCCCAAGCGTGGACATGTCTTAGCGGTCATTTTTAAAAAATACAAGAAGGGGTGGAAAATATAACACTCAATGAATTTCGAAGGAGTGCACAATCAACATCTGTTATATTATTTATTTATTATCGGCTGATAACAGTTATAATTTTCTCCAATATAAACCACCAAAGATCACTTTCACTTCTACATTTTACTGACAAGCCCACACATTCAGACCCAGTAAGTGTCCGTGAGTTATCTGCCGTCTCATTCAGAAGAACAAATGAAGCCTCAAAAAGCTAATGAAACAGTAAAAACTTTCCCTCCATCGCCTCTTCAGCTCAGATGGTGAGTGAACCGAGGATCAGCCACTTTCCTATTTGCATGCAAATGTCATTCTGTCTGAAAATTAAATTAAAGACATCTGGCGCACAGAAAATAAGTGAGTTAAAATGACTCCTCAGGAATCTCCATGGTGCAGTGTGATCTCTTTTAATATCCTCTCTGTGATAGAAAAGGCAAATTGAGACATTGAAGTGTGCTAAGTATTTGTTGTGTATGAATCAACCTCTTATTCTACAGCAGAGTTATCTTTATAGGATTTTGTGAACTGAATTTGGTGTGTTAAAATAAATAGACTATCTTTATGACACATGGACACAATGACAATTTTCAGGGGAAGACTGGCTCCCCTGCCTATTTATTGCAAGAAAGAAAAAAGGTGATTAAGTTTCACCGCTTTACATTTTTCATTTATTTGCTGTCAAAACACAACATCAGTGTTCTTCTGCTTTGGCGGAGCGTGAGGGGGAAAACAGCGCCCTGCTTGTCAAGTTCTCATTGTGTCTGACACCATGTGTCTCATGCTCTCTGCCCTATCTGTCAGTTCTGAGGCCAGTTTCAACTGCCCTCTCCTGGAGAACATAAACAGCCGTATTGGTCAATTGGGTTGATATATCATTAAAGAAAAGAATTTGGGGAAACTGGATTGAACCTGGCATCAAACCAATCTCAAACTGTTATAAAAAACACCCACACAATGCAACTGACCTGCTACGTAGTTAGCAAGTCAGCAAGAAGAAAGAAAATTCATAAATGTTGTCTGTCAAAGCAATGGATATAACAACTTTTTAGTAGCTAAACATCGTCATAACTGCTGTCTGATCGCCTTTTAGTGTTCAGTGTTCTGTTGGTCACAAGCTTTCACTATCTTGAGGGTGAGGTATGCAGGATTTTCCTAAAAAAATGAAAGGTTAACTTTTACAGGAATAATGCTGTACAATTGTCATCTCTGGGCCTCCAAATGTGTTTCACTCGCCTGTTTTGTTAATACCTTGGTTGAATCAGGATGTTTCTGAGCGAAGAGTAGGAGTTGTTATTAGTCGTGACCAGCCAATCACAGCGCGCCCAGTACACAGGTGACTTTGTATGTTGATGACAGCAAGTGAGAGAAGCTATCCCAAGCGGCTACGATCGCGGCCCCAAACACAGAGAAAGAATGATGCTATATCTGCAGAGTATCTCGATTACCTGCAGGAAGTTGGGTGTACGGCTCTTGAGTTTCTCTCATGCAATGCTGCAGGTTCAGGGCTGTTTTTTACCGCCAATGGTGTGTTTGCGAAGCTACGACTATTAGCTACGGTTGGGGTCAGTGAGCATGAGCAGAGTTACGGAGGAGGAGGAGCCCATTTTGGATGTTGTGTGTAAACAAATAAATGAAACTTATCAAAAACTCCTGCACACTTTACTTTTAACACAGACAGCTGTGTGCCATAGCCACAAGCACCAACAGCGCTCTCTCACACTTTTGCCTTATCACAGGTGCGTTATTGTGAATGCGCCTGTATTATTGACACTGAATGTGATTCTTAGGCTTTCTGCCTACCACATACGCTGCCCTTTTTTTAAAAAATACACGCTGAAATTGATGAGGATTAGGTAAAATAAAATTAACACAACAGCTATTTGTTTACATGGCAAATGCTTTGTTCCCCATTTGTTTCAAATTTGAAGCTGTTACGGTGTTATTTAGTAGTGACCAGTAGTGAACATTGGTGGTATATCCAATTTTAAATTGTTTTAACCTAAACTGAACTATCAATGTGTAACTTAAAACTTGTTCTTCTCAGTTTAATACAAAAAAGTCCCCAATTAAGGCTTTTCCATTTATAGGTTTTCCAGTCAATCAGAAATTACCCTCTGGAATTTCTGCAGGAATCTGTTTTTCCCTGCAGCTAAACACAGCACCTCTAAGAGACAAACAGGGACAGGAACACACTTATTGATCTGAAGACATCGTTTACCTTCCATGAAGACACAATGGGGTTGCAACCACACAAGATTAACAGCAGCAGATCTGTGCGTGTGTCATAGTCATCTGTGATTTTCTGTAGTTTTACACATAAAATGCCTTCAGCCCTACATTTATTTGTAGGGAAGAAAGTAAAAAGCTCATTACAGCAAGATTGCCAACATATCCAGTTTTTCCTCACTTCCTATAGGTGACAGCATTTGAATCATCTGCAACAAAACAGTGTCGAAAAAGCTCACTAAATAGATTTCACTTTAAAATATTATCCTACTGGTGTTATTTTTGGAGTAGGTGCTGTAGTTCATGGTTTGATTTGCTGTCAGTTAACACAGATCCGTGTGTGTAAAAGTACATTGCTTGAAGCTGTGTGCATTGAATGATACCCAGTGGTTCCCATCCATGGCTAATTCATATCACTCCTGCCTGAATAACTCTGATTTTCCACTGCACATCATCTGTGTCTTCCACACGTTTGTGCCTGTTCATCTCTACAGCCTGGGTCAAGTGCTTCAATACTGTTTTCCCTTTTTTTGAATAAATTATTTGCTTCATTAAAAGTTTTTCTTAATTTTTGTACATTTATCAGTTTTTGCCCTTTAAATGTTTGTTGCTAAATGCTGGGTAAAAGTTTTTGATATAGGGTCTGTTAAATGAATAACCAATTTTGTTCTCTCATCTCTACAAATTTAGCAACTTACTGAGAGGAGCTGCCCTTGTTTTTTTTAATAGCTGATGTATTTTATTGTGTGTAAACTCCACGAAGAGTAACCAGTGCTCATGTTTGTACTAACTGGGATCCTAATGAAGAAAAAAACAGTAAACCTTTTTGCAAAAAGTGCAGCCATCAAGTCCAATTTTGACAGATTTTTAATTTTTTGTTAAAAAACAAACAAACAAAGAAACACTCATTTAGATTTGACATGAGGAAAACTTTGTCAAATGCTTATTAAACAGCTGGAGGAACATCTCAAAGCTAATGAGCTTAATTCATGACAGGTTACTTACGTGACTTGATTCAGAAAGGACACCCCAAAGATGCTGAGTCTCTCATAAGTTTGTGAGAGACTGCGTGGGCAAATGGTTCAACAATTTTAGGGGAAAAAACCCAAACAATTCTATCTGTGAACACACTGATCCGTGCAAAGAAAAAAAAAAACATATAAAGACATGATCCAGGAATACTGGTGACTTCACTGTACCTGAGCTTGTTTAGGAGGGATAAAATGGAAACAGTCTTATGTTCTGACCAATCAAATTTGAGAATTTTTTGGAAATCACTGACCAGCATTCCCAGCTGTAAAGAGGAGAGGTGAAGTTTGCTGAATTAACAATTAAAAGGAAAGATATGTAAACAAAGATGCAACCAATTCTTCCTAATTTTGTTTATTTGTTTAACTATTTATTCCCTTTTTTCTTTTTGTTTGGTAAATTGACTGTCAATGACGAAAAATTTCAGCGCGAAACAGAGTTTTTGGTGAGGGTGAATCCAGTCGCTGCTTTAAAAACCCATCAGTGTGTCATAAGTCTGGGGTATCCTCTCTGACAGTGGGGGCGGGGTGAGTACTGACAGGAAAACAGGTTAACAGATATCAGCTATTACACAATGACCTGGTGTTTGTTTGCGTGAGTCCCAGGAGGTCGCCCTTATGTTGTTGTCACTAGTCCCTTTAAATCCTCTTTTTGGGGTGTTATACAGGCCGCCTGAAGTGGGACTTTTTGGGGCTAAAAGCAGCTTCCCTCCAGCTTTGTTCCCTCAATCTGGTTACCGTCTCAGAGCCAACCAAGCGGAAGACAATGGAGAGCTGAGGATGAGGCAAAAGGCCGGTGCGGTTGTGGCCTTCGCCTGGCTGAACTCATTTCAGGGATGATTTGCTTTGACTGATATGAGCTGCTTGGATTACTGTTGAGTCTCTTTGTTCCTGATCGAGGAAGGGGTCAAAACAAGCTCCTGAGAGCTTAGTGGTTCCTCCTTTTGCCCCCTGACAGATTTAAATTTAACACCAGTGCTGTTGCTCATATCTTTTCTCTGCACACTGCTGCATGTATCTGCTTGACTTCTGAGGAGTAGAAAAGATTGACATGCTTCCTTTAACTCACACAGATTAATGTTTCTTTTCTCTTTTTTTTTTGAATGTATGTTGTTTTGAAAAGACAAATGGATGACACGCTTCATGGGAAACTTGTTTATTTGCCCATGAATTAGTCTTATTTGACTTGAACAAATTAACCTTTTCATGGCGAGACGTTCCCAATTCACAACATTTCTCTGATCCTTTTCTCCCTGGAGGTTTGACGACAGTGTTCCTATTTCTACAACTTCTAAAGGCGATAATTGATTTCTCGATTGTGTAAACCAACAGCAGAAAACATTTAATTACATTAAGTGCAGTTTGTTCTCTGTTCTCTGTTATTGCCACCTTGTTTCTCCATACCGCTCCCAGTGATAACATTTGCATATTTAAATTGGATGTGCTTGGCTTGGCCCTGAAGCCCACCTCTCCCCCAACAGCCTCCTCACCCGGACTCCCTCCACCCCCCACCCCCCTTTACACACCCCATCCAGCTCAAAGCTAAAAATCCACCAGGGATGTTTGTGAACAAGGGACTGACAAAACAACAAAGCAAAAAACAAAAGGAAGTCAGACCTGCTGTCAAATACTTTTTCTTTATCGCTGGGATGTAAAAAAAAAAGAGGAAAACTTAGAGACTCAAAGTGGGTTACTCTTGTAGGATGCACTGTGCAGCACTCACCCAGAGAAGTGTAACATTTTGAGCAGTTTGTGGTTAATAAATGAGAAAATTGTGGAAAAACTCAAAAGAAACCACAACACAAGAGGTTATTATGGATTTACTTCTGGGCTAATTTTATAAAATAATGACAACTGAATATATAAAATGTAAAAAATAAAATTAGCTCACTGACCAACATTGAAAACCAAGGATGTGTGACACCACAAATAGACTTAATGTTTAAGCTAGGGGGGGTGAGCTGTAACTCCCATGTTCTTGGACTAGATTGTTCAATTAGGAGCCCTCCCACTGCGTCTGGTCTTCAGTTAACCTTTAAGTGCCACAGACACCACCTGCATTCACAAATCAAATCAATAAATAAAATAATTGAATGGCACAAAAGTAGCCAGCAAGTGAGTCATCTTACTTCATTCCTATCTTTGTTGAGAGTTGAACATTTAACAGAGTCTCACAGATGTCAAGTTCAAAACATCCAGAAATGTGTGTTTACCTGACTTTTTAAAAATGTCACATTGAAGCAAAAGTGAAATGAAAAAAATGGTCAGCGAAAACAGGAAGTTTATCCCTGCCTGGACTGTTTATGGCCAACTCCAAAGAAAATATCATTCAGAGGCATCACTTTGAAAAAGACGCGACTTTCTGTTAGCAGCCGTCCCGAGGGATCACAGGAGAGAGAGGCTGAAGTACAGAATTTATCTGCTGTCTATGAACACGGAGCAGTCCAGCAAAGCCCCACAGAGAGACACATCACTTTTCTGTCATGTGTATCATGCAGACGTTTAAAGAGATGACCATGAACTGACCAAAACGGAGAGAGAACGTGAGCAGGCTGCTGTGGATGTCGTGTTAAGTTATAGTCAGTTTGGTATCTTCCTTTAAAAATACTCATCTGATTAACTTTTCAATCATTTACATGGTTTCTTGCTACTCTGTGAGATGGACTGAAAGAGGCAGACGTCACGTTTATAGTTGTTAGTGAATCCACGCTCAAACCTAATAGCACAACTGTGTCCGTGTGACCAACAGTGTTCATAAATGCAAGACAAATTGTGCTTCTTTTTAATTCATCCATTTGTATTCAATCATAGTTGTTTTTTTTCCAGCAAATTCTAACTGATTTTGAAAGCTGCTCAAAATGTCTGGCCAGCTTAATTGTCCTGGTAAAGTCTAATTACTATTATTATTAGTTGTGTTTTGGAGCTTTGTGGAATAAAATGCAGTGAATGTTTCTACTTGAATAAAGAATTAAGCCAGCCTTGTTGGAGGAAAACTGAACAAGCCAGTCTCATAATTGTATGGACTGATCGATGAAGGCAACCCCTCCAATCAGGGTTTAAAAAACACTTTTGTTCGCCATTAGTATGACCTCATCAAAGTATAAACAGTATCGCCTTTGTCAATCATCAGAGAGCTATACTGCCTTTGAAAGCTTAGATTATTCACAGTTGGGTCACTAAGTTTATTGTGTAGAATTGTATAGATTTTTTTCCTAATAAATTATTATTGACACACCTTTTGAGCAGAGGAATCCAGAGTTCAAATGTATCAAAAATGCTGTTTCATAACATTATTCTTCAAACATGTAGCCAGTCACTTTACTATTCAGGCAGTGCTAACCACTCCTTACATTGTTCATTGGACCTGTTTATTGTTGTGCATCTTCATCACAATTCATGTGAGGAATTAATCATTTGTTGTGAATCAACTCACCTCTAACTCCTACCTGTTCTACAAATGTTCTACACATGCATTGAGGTCTTAAAAATCTTTATCAAGACATTGACAAAAAGTTATTCAAATTGCACCTCATGGAGTGTTTGTCAAATTTGTGAAATCCCTCCCTGCTCACACTTGGTACCTCCCAATGGGCACACCTCCTCATTAGCCAATGACAGGCTGTAGGTGTGTTCGGCAGTTCCTGGTTTTGGAGGTGGAAGCAAAGCATGGCAGCAGAGCACAGGTAACAAACAAAAACTACATTTCACAGGTTTAGCAGAGAAATAAATATTTATGTAAAGACATAATAAGTGTGTCTCAGAGATATACATTATCATGATGTGTCCTTTGTCATCACACATACTGTGATTGCATGCTAAACTCACTTTAACACAGTCCAATCAGTTGGCTTGATGTTGAATTCAGAGATGCTGTGAACCCCACCAGCATGCATGTGTACACTGAACTCTACAGGAAACAGAGTTGACTTGTGACAGTGTGTTTATGCGCCACCAGTGACTCTGAGTGTTTTTGTGTCTGTCTTGATCTTAAGTGCCCAACTTGAGAGGGAAAGAAGGAGGCAATAAAGATTGTAAAGTAAGTAGAAACCCCCTCTTGTAATCCGTAGCCCCATATTATGGCAGCAGCTGAGTTATGATGATGTCCTTCTAATGGAGACAGTAATAACTCTTTTATGTGCAGCCTTCAGCCTCCGAGTGCCTGCAGGGTTTTATTACATGGCTCCATGTGATGTTCACTTACAGCCACAGTGAACATATCTGGTAGCCTGAGTGCCTGAAACAATGGAATTAATGTGTGTTGTGCTGGGTTTGCATTAGCTGTGGTGCGTGTTTTTTTTTCTGTGCTAGTTGATCAGAAATCATCAGAGAGGAGCGTGTATCCCAGCCTTCATTATTCTGCCTGAATTTGTTCTACTTCTACTGCCCTGTTATTCATATATACACACTGCATTCCTCACCTCTACATGTTTATCTGTGCTCTGTACAACCTCCATCTCTGTCTCCACCTCATCATCACCTCTTATGTATGGCTCTATGAGATGTGTGATTGTTCGCCTACGCCTTCACACTATTATTTTTGATGAGAACACCTGGCACTGATGTCTCACTATGCTAATATTATAGTATACAGTAATACAAACTGAGGTGTATTTTCACTCTCACGTGGCTCTTGGATTCTCACTTAATCTGTCTTTATGTTACGATCTAAGATTTTAATCTCCCCTGCTGTATGTTTGTCAAACAAAACCCTCCCTGATTTGTGTGCACACTCTCCTCCACTATCTGCTCCCTCACGCCTTCTCATTACCAGTATCTGTTTGTCGTCTTAAACGCAGCAGCGACTGTAATCCCACCCAGCGGATTCCACCTAATCAGGGTCAGGTTCAAGCCCCTTAGAGCCCTGATAAGCCCTACTTCAGCCTTCAGCGCCAATTGCGCTTTCTCCTGCTACATCGCCTTTCTCCTTGATGACCCGGTGTGACCACTCATCTGTTTGCACAGGCTGTCGCATCAAATGAGCACCTGGTCCCATAGGGCAGAGGGCACTGTAAGGAAGTGGCTTTCCTTCAGAGAAAGTGCCGCACAGAATCTTGCGGGAGCTCAGACGATCATTAAACCTCTGATACGGATTTCAGTCTGGTTGTCTCATTATCTATAAATTGGATTCATCAAGTAGAAGTCATCTCAGGATACAATTCATCGGAGAGGAAATTTATCCTCTGTATGTGTTTGTAGCTGTACCTCAGGTTGTTTAAAACAAACACGCTCAATCACAGTTTGAGTGTGTTTAAGATCCTGACTACCGCGGGGGTCTCAACAAAAACATCATGCCAGCTGGGTACGTGGGGCCCTTCAGCACGGCCACTGCTGGGTCGATTTGTCGCGGGGTCCACACTGAGCAGCAGGTGGAAAGTTCCTTTATTAGGCTAATGGCTGTGAAATGACTGAAGGGGCCTGGGGGGATCTGGGAGGATGTGTAGTGTGACGGAGACTCTGGGATGTGACTGTGGCCCGGGCAGGCAGCAGGAGGAGGGTGCACATGTTTGTGCTCCCAACCATATACATGCTTTAGGACAGGGATGTCCGAACTACGGCCCGGGGGCCAACTGTGGCCTGTCGTCTATTTTCAAGCGGCCCCAGCTCTCATCTTACCATGTGTTAGTTTTGACACTTTAATTAATCATGTTCTAACTGTTTATATTTACAGTTTCCGTCAAGTGCTTAAAATAAATCTTAGTATATCTGGCAATGTTTCACAAAGATTTGGACTGTGCACAGGCATCTTTATGAAGCTTAAGCTCGGTACAATCTGAAAAAACTCAACTTTTACAGCTGACAATGTAATTGCATGTGTTTTATGAATTGTTTAGACTCATAAAAAACCCACATAAGAGACAAAAGTTGAAGGATGAAATGGTTCAGAATAGAGGATCAGGGATATTTGGGGTTTAAAATTCTTTTTTTTTTTTTTTATAATTGTTGTATAAACAAACATGATAAAGTCCAGATCCTGATCCTGCCATAAAATTGTTACATAGTTTTGGTTTTATCGTAAAGGTCTGCAATGACAGCGCAAGTATGTTTGACTTTACCTTTGTTTTTTTTTCAGAAACCGCTAAAAAGAAATAGTTTTCCAATAGAGCGCTCATTTGTAACTTTCACTGTTAGTAAACATGTTCATAAGAGCCGTTGGCCCTTGGTAATTTTCACAGTTTCCAATGCGGCCTTTTTGGGAAAAATTTGGACACCCCTGCTATTGGAGATAAACATTTATTCAAATATGGTTACCATAAGTTTTACAACTTTGGATTAGGTGAGCAAAAATAAGTCAAAGAAGAAACAAAGTCTTAATGTTACACAAATTCATATAGTCATATTATTTAATATTAAAGCTGGATTATTGTGTGAGGATAAAAGTGTTAGTCCAGAAAAGTATAAGTAGACAAATTAAGAATATGCACATCTGTTAGTCCTGACCATTGTTAAGTAAATGACCACCATAATGATGTCACACTTAAAGAAATGAGAACAAGTCTTCAGTAAGATAAGACATGAACTTTTAACCCCGAAGATGTAGGAGCATGTTGAATAAATCAGGCAAAACTCACTCTGTCCCCTCGGTGTGATGAGTGACAGCGTCCATTTGATTTACCGACCTGCCTGCCGCTGATCGAATTTATGATCTGCTTTCATTTAGTGCAGTGGTCCACTCTCATGAATAATAAGCAGCTCTTCGTACCGAGCGGGGAAATGTTGGGGCTTGAATATCATGCAAGGTTAAACTGGTCAAACCACACGAGTAATTTCTACCTTTTCCAGATGTCTCAGGCTTCAGTTATTTCCTGCCAACACAAGCAGATAAATACAAAATCTGAGAGAAGTTTGATAATTATATTTTCTCCTTTTCTTACACAAAGGAGTACACAAGGGAAGCACTTGGTGGAATTGATTTTCTTTGCACTTTCATATATTTTTGATGAACAAAGCAAAGGATAACGCAATAGTAAATTTTACCTTAAAGTCTCTGCAAGGGCTTTCTGTTTGGCTTTGATTGCAGTGGCACCTGTGTCCAGGATCAATTGTGACGTCGTCGGATACAAACTCTGTTTCCCATGAGGACCGTCACCCACTATCATAATGACGTGCTTGTTTTTGAAGAAAATAAATAAGGAGCAGATCTTCATTTGTACGCTATTTTTCTTGATTCAAGATAACTTTTTCCTGGATGCAAAGAGACAAAGTAATGCATTTATTTGTAGTTACTTTGAAGTGTTGTTTGAAAACAAAACTTTGTAAATGCAGTTTATAGCTTAGTGTTCAGAAGGTGAGCAGACTATTGTTTAGCGTTACTCACAGCCCTGTGCTCTGTATCCAATCCTGGTTATGTCCGATCAGTGCTCATCTACCAAGCAGAGCAACCATAACCTGGTTCTTCATTTTACTGAAAGACTCTCAAGTTTTAACAGACCACTGCAGTGTAAATACTGCATGTATTTTGGAATGAGCATTATCACTAACAGCTTAACTCGTGTTTTATTACCTTCCTGTTTAACTTTCTCTTGTTATGACATCCTTTTTCTTTTTGTTAGTTCAGCTCAAGTGTCTTACATTACTGTAAAAAAAAAAAAAAAAAAAAAACCTGTTCAGCAGAAAAAACAGATTTCTCTTCTACCTGCTGAATTTTGACAGCCAATGTGGACGGATTTATGCTCTCAAATGAAATCTGATCCAATCATGAATACTAAGAAATAGCATAGCAAAGGATCAATGTTGGCACTGGTTATTTTATCTCAAATTGTGAAGCATGAACAGGCGAATATATAAAGTGAAACTACGTTAAGATTACTTTTCAAGGGCCTTTAAATCATCGTTGTTGGTCAACTCCTTATGTCTCAAGTTGGCTGTAGGGTAATAAGCAGGATATCGTGTCGTTAGTGGGTGATCATGCAAGTTAGAATCTGAGCAGGACCTGGACTCCAAGCAGAGAGTGGGCTGCTCACTTTGACGTGATTCTTAGTTGGAAATCCATCTGTTCGGCATACATAACCCCTTACCGAAATGACTTTCAACCATGGCTACTGTGAATCTATGAGACTCATTGCTAAATTTTTAAACACCTATGTCTAGCTTTGTGAAATATTTAACATCATATATGTTGAGGATTATAAACAGGACTCATAACACACTCCTGCTGGTATTCTGGTGTTTCCAGTGAAGCCAGATGCACTCCTTGTCCACCTAGCCCACTTTTTTTTGGAACAGCCAATCTGATTAAAGCTTACATGGTCCCAAAACTGTCATCAGACTTCCTTTTCTGTGGCAGGTGCAGAGGTTTGGACTGTCGCTCCCATCACTGTGACCATGTAATGTCAGAGTAAATAATCACATTAAACCAGGACCCAAAGGGTGAAGCTGAGTGCAAATACAAATGAAATGGATAAAAGGGTGAAAGGTAAACAAAGTAGATTAAGAGGAACAAAACCCAGGGCTGATGCCAATCCAGATACAAAATTAGGGCCCACATTTTGTCCCTTGTCTGACCCCGACCAAGTAAACAAAAACAGTATACCTGAATTCTCCTAATTGGCAGACCTTGTAATTGTGAGATTTGTCGTCATGTTCTTTGGCTGTTATTTTTTGGCAGTGGATTTTGAAAATCATAGAATTAATGAGAAAAATGCAGCAAAGATGACATAGTGTCATTGCACAAGCTCTCTTGACTCTTCAGACAGATTAAAAAATTCTTCTGCTCTTGAAATCAATGGTGGGTGCAGCCTGAACCTTTGGAGACTGTGATAATAGCCTTGGTGCCCCACTGACTCTCATTACAAAAGCCAAACCATGAATAATTTAATATTTTTCATATTCAGAAATGTGCAAGTATGTACATTGCTTCAAGAGTGTTAGCAGGACTAGAGCTGGTGAAAGGTTTAACTTCATATCTGGGCGGAAGAGTTTTCAGGTTTCTGCACTTGTGTAAAATGTAGATTACTGACATTATCCACAGGAGGCACCTGAATCAACACCAAGTCCACCGAGTCCTTCACTGTAGTTTTACATAAGAGTAGATCTTCTCAAAGATTCTGAATTTGATATCCTTTTTGAAAAGCTGGACTTGGACTGAATGACCCATTGCCCCAACTTTTACCCCTCAGGCCCTGAAATTAATTGTATTAAGGCTCAGGAGACCTAAAGGAGGACTTGACTATACTGATGCATGTTTTCAAAGAGTGTATCCCCTCATAAAGTTAAGTACAATGCATTTACGCAAAGAACACAGCACAGTTTCTTCATTTCTAGATGCACTCACAGGATCTGGTAGGATCTGATGCTATTAACAGAAATGTGTTTCCTGCACGTCCAAAAGGTCCCACACAGTCAGTGAATGTGCAGTCAACAGTTTGAAGTATCACAGCTGCCCCACTTTGAATATTTAATATATATTATATTATATTATAAATAATGATGACTTGTCTTGGTCTGGGATTCTTCTCTTGTCACTGGGACTTGACTCAGACTTAAACTTGACCTCCAGGTTTGGTGACTTGCCTATGACACTGATTTCAGGGGTCTACTCAGCAGTACTCTTACGAAGGTCACCTGCCTCTGTGTGACCTTTTGTTCTGATTTAAATGTCTCTTGCGAGGGTTTTCTTTCAACTAAACAAATTTTACAAAGAAAAAATGAAAACAGTGGAAAAGAGTGATGTCCTGGTATATGCAGCCGCTCCAAACCCCTTCCTCTCATTTCTCCAATCAAAAATTGACTCCATCTACAGCTCCCTAACCACACCTCTCCCTCTCACCTCCTTTACCTCTAAACCCAGACTCAATCTTGACGACCTCAAAAAACTTCCGCCCCATGTCATACAGAACCTTCTCTGTTGCTTCCCGCTCCCTTTTGAACTCACTCCCATGATACACCTGTGACACAGCTGACCCCACCACCTTCAAGAAAAAACTAGAAACACACCTTTTTTGCACTGCTTTAACTTATAACTTACATTTTAGTAATGCATCCCATCACAACTTTTTTTAAACCTGCTTTCATCATGAACTTTTAAAATGTATTCTTTTCTTTTTCTATGCTGTAACTGCCTTTTAATATTTTGGGGGGATATTGTACTGTTGTCTTCACCAGCTCTTTTATCATTTACCATGTCAAGTGCCTCTGAATTCTTAAAAATCCCTCTATAAACAAAATATATTGATATCATTGCCAGTAGTAGTAGTAAGATTTTTATTATAACTGATATAAAAACAATCAGCAATGCCTTTACTGATTAATAACATTTTATCATCTCCATACAAATTATTTTGCTCTAAAAGAGTCAATCAAAGCAAAGAAAAAAGTCACTGTAACATCACCAATTTGGTTTTACAACCGGCAATTTATGGTCGATTGAAGTAGTTTTTTGTTGTGGTTGTTTTTTGATGCAGCTTGTTTTCTTAAACCGTTGTTTTCACACCTTCACCCTTCTGATCCGGCTACCTACTTCTAACAGAGCGAGGACCAGCCTCACTGAGCCCTTTGAAAGAGGATGAGAGGCGAGAAGGAGAGAGGGAGGGAGGGAGGGAGGGAGTGGGCGTGTGTGCATGTGCCTGTGTGTGGAAGAGAGAGAGAGAGAGAGAGAGAGAGGGACAGAGGGAGGGAGGAGGCGCTGCATCAACCCGGCATACAGCAGCAGCAGCAGCAGCAGCAGCAGGCTGGGCTTAGGGATCTATTGTTCCCTGTTTTATTACTGCCAGACCTTGTTCTCTCTCATTAAGGTTCTTGGAGAGAAAAAAAGAAACGGAGAGGACGAGGAGAGCGAGAGGAGAGCTCAGCCCCCGCTCACCCGGGATTACTTCTACTTGGACACACCGGTGTGGACAAAGCAGAACACTTTGAGTCCAGCTCTACCTCGTGGCCAGGCTTGTTTTT
This sequence comes from Thalassoma bifasciatum, assembly GCA_008086565.1. Classification (NCBI taxonomy): domain Eukaryota; kingdom Metazoa; phylum Chordata; class Actinopteri; order Labriformes; family Labridae; genus Thalassoma; species Thalassoma bifasciatum. The sequence goes on from RPOG01001122.1 coordinate 23,825, forward strand.
TCCTCCTCTTCACTGCATTGGGAACTACAGTACCCCCCGTGTGGTGGCCATGGGGCTGGCCGGCAGAGCCATGGGGACACTGGGGGTCTCTGGAGGGGCACCGCTCCTCTCTCTCTGCAGGATAGTGCTGCTCTTTTTCTTCATCTGGGAGCTGGATGCACAAACTGCAGTGGAAACTAAACCTCTATACATCTGGCAAACAGGTACGCTCCTTTTCCCTCTACTTGCTGTCTCTCTGCTGTGAAGGAGATGCTGATGTCCCATCCTCGACTACTCTGGGATGCGATATGCAAATGTTTGTGCACAAAGCGGAGTGTAGGGAAGCTGCTGAACTTGCTGAAAGTGTGTCTCTTTGTCCTTTTTTGGTCAGTTCATTTGCATTCGCTTTTGTTTCATGAAATCTTCCTGCAAATGTAAGGAACCTCCATTTTACACAAAACTTCTCCCCCTGCACCCCTTTTCTTGCATGTGGTGCAGGCTGATGCATTGGAGCCATCTTGCTACTGTATAGTATGGTGTAGTAACATATTTACTGCAGTCCCCAGAGTGAAGGTCTCTTTGCCCCCAGACTTGGATGAGAGGAGCAGAGCTGTGCTGGCTGTCTTCCGGCTGAGCTTCCCCTGTCCTGGGCCGAGGCAGCTGGGAATCCTCAGCTGCCCCGCGCTGCTATTGGGCTCATTTATCACACTTTGACATGTGTGCAATTGATGGGATGGAGTGTGCACTGTAGCTGCATGTGGCTGCGCTACACGAGGGGAATAGAAGCGCTCCATAAAGGAGACCTAAAGTAAAGCCCTCTGTGCTGTTTAGTGCTGATGCAGGTGTTTGGTGTGTGTAAAAGTGACCCAGCGGTGGGTGTTGGTGGGTTCAGTCAGAGTGCTGTGAGTACAGTAGCTCTACAGTGAAGGCAGTGCTTGCTGGAGAATGCAACGCCCCCTCTGCCGCTGTTGTTTTGGGTGGTGCCGCTCACCGGTCGAGGCTCATTCACTGTGAGAGAGCAGCACATGGTCAGAGGGACACAATACTGATGAACGGTCCAGCAGGCAGCGTGAAGGAGTGGAAAAAGGAGGGGAAGGGGGGATGGAGTAGGAGGAGGAGGAGGAATGATGGGAAGAAGAGTAAAGGGGATGGTTCCCCCCTATCCATCGGGACAGGAGTGCCCTTTGGATGCAGCTGGAGATCAATGTTCTCTTTCTCTACTGTCTAATCTCTCTCTGTTTGGCTGGATCAATGTACTGGTTTCACTGGGATCCTGCAACCCCCTCACCAGTGGGAGCTGATCAATGGGTTTAGTCCAGGAATCGCAGCTCCGTCTGTTTGGGATCAATGCAGACTCTGGGTGGAGTCTGAAACGTGATCTATACTTGTTATTAATCCGTCTTCAGGCTGTGCAGGATGTAAATTCCTTAATGCTTTTATAGATCAACTCAAACTAATGTGTCTGAGACTCACGCTGCTTAATCAGTGCCAACAAATAACATCGATAAACATTCTGTTTGTTTTCATTCAAGCAATTTTTGTAAGCGTCTTGATGGTTAGGTAAAGGAAATCTGAGTCATTATTGGGGTCCAAGCTTGTCTTAAACTGGTTCTGTCCAAAGGTCTTTAAGTTGTCACTTCAGCAGATTGACTCATGGGATTTTTTTTATGACATATTGATTTAATTTTTCATCTGCAGTTTAAGCTGACTTTCAGTGTGGCCAACTTTACACATCATTGCTGGTCTTGTTACACATTACTGATCAGTCAGACAATCAGAAGTTTGCTGTTTATCTGCAGAGGCTAAGAGACAACCAATCACTGCTAGTTTGTGACAGTCTGATAATTTGATATCAGCATGAGCTTGACGGCCAAATTTACCCTTAATACTCGAACAACCTCTGGAGGGGCCAGAACTCTACACCATGTGGCAAAACCATTCAATGTGAATCACATCGAAAACAATAAAATTGGTATATTAACAGGATTTTGGAGACTTTTATTTGATTTTACCTCTGGCTATAGAAAATGAGGAAAGATTTGGTGTGAACAGTAAAACTTACAACGTCAGGCCCTGTTTACACAACAACGTTTCACAATGTTTCACCCTAAAACGCAAAAAGCAGTGAAAAAAAAACTACATTTCCATGAAATGCTGAACATCTGCCGTGTTTATTAAATGCTCCTTTGCTGATTGCGGATGTGGTGCAATAGATACAAATGTGGTAGAGAGGCAGTCAGTAGATTTAGCTGAACAAGCACGACGTGGTAGTCCACTGTTGTTGTTGTTGTCCCTGTTTGGGCATGGTCGTGCCACCTTTTACCATTTACACAGCAATGGTGAAATAGTGTTTCAGAAAATTCCACTCTGGAGCTGTTTTCAAAAATTTGCGTTTGGAGCCAGCTGAAATGCAGTTTCTGGGTAAACGAGAACCTGAAACACAACAATACTTTTGTGTTTAACCCTAAAACCATTGTCGTGTGAACGAGGCCTAAGTTCTGTGCTTTTAATACCTGAATTAAAAGCACAGAATTGGAGCTCATTGGAGGATTGATTACCTTCCTCCAATGAGCTCATTTGGTGAAACATTGTCATAAAACTATGTACAGAAACCTTATGGAGTGCTGGTTTGGTATAAAAAAAACCCCTGATAATAATAAACCCCTCCTTGGTTCAAGTGCCCAGCAGTGACCCCAGATGACAATGTTACAGAAAATGGCTCTGCACCTCATAACAAGGTGGGCCTTGCTCCGTGGTTCTGTTATCTTGTGAGATTCAAACTCCTTATCCACTTTCTTTCATTTATCTTGTGTCACAGTGGCAGAAGGCTACATAAGTTTACTCAGACACTCCTCCCCACAGCTGTGACTTTGGATTTTTGGAGTTCATCTCACAGTTGTTGAAAATGGGACCATTAACACATCTTCACTGGTTTGGACTGGACTTTTTAGGAGCTGCAGGAGTTTCAGCTGATATCAACAACAGATATGCGTCATTTGTAAAGCAGGTTAATGATGCCAAGAGATGTAAAAAAACAAAAGTAGCTTCAGATTTGACAGATCAACTTTCACTCATGTTGTTTCATAAGCGTGGTCTGATGTACAGTATTATGACTTTCAGCAGAGCACCAGAGCTCATGGTGCTGTCGTCACTCCAACACTGCCACGTAATACGCCCACTCAGAGGAGTGGGGCTTACATAAAATATGTCCAAAAGCTGTTTGATCTCCTGTGTTATACTGAAGATACCACTCTGTGCACATGTAGGATGGAAATCTGTTTCACTTTGTGGCTCAAGAAATCCCTCTGAAAGCTATCTGAGCTTGAGTTGGTTTGTTATCTCTAACTTTCCAGTAATTGTTCTGCAGACTGTTCTGATATTTCTGCAGAATGATGCTATACTTTTCTACACAATAACAGCAGAACTCTGGAAGCATTTAATTGCTATGTCTTTTTTTCCCAGCCCTTTGGGAGTAAAATTAAGCAGAGGAGGGAAACACTGAGCTTGTTAGCTCTGCAAGTATTCAGTGCCAAAACCTAATTCTATAATGAATGTAAAATTTCTGCTCAGGATGCGGCACAGTCTCTGTTGTCCTACCTTAAAGGAAGATTTTTGTTTCCTTCTCCTCGTGTTTATTATTGTTTACTTCATCGTTCACACCCTGTGCAAAGGAATGGAAATCCTGTGGTATTATGTGCGGTACCTCCCACCGAGTTAAGGCAGGGGAGGAGATTAAGGGTAGAGAAACCAGAGCAGATTGGCCAGACAAAGTTAACCTAGATACAGTATAGACATGTTTATGTCTGTCTCCTCTTGGCTTAAGTGCGTTGCCACTTGGCTCCCCGATGCTAGTTTGGCTTGCTGTCCGCACCATGGCACCGATGTTGAGATGAGCGCCAGATGAAAGCTTTTTTTTGCTGCATTATGTTTGTGCCTTCTTGTCTTTGATGTGACAATTCGGTTTTCCTCTCAGAGCTGCGATCCCTTCTCAGGTGCTGGAAACAATACAGGAGGTTTTCTTCACACCCAAGCACCTCTTCTCTGTGAGGGGAGGGGCGGGGGAATAATTCTGAGTGTGACATCTTGGAGGAGAGGTTTATAAAGGGAGTTATATATTTATTTTTGCAGTGATAAATTGGCTAAATCCAAGCTTCTGGTGCCTCCAGTGTAATCAGCCACTGGAGTAATGTGGGGGGTGGGTTTTCAAGAAGCTGCTGTTCCCAGCAATAACTGGGGAAGTGCTGAAGGAAAGAGTCTTATTTCACTAGATGCACTACGGAAATATGAGTATTTAATCCATTTAATCACCCCCCATGGATTACCACAAAGCTGATGTGTAACCAGGCCAAAGATGTTCCATGAAACAAACAGATGAGTCATGTATTTCACTTTAGCCCCCCCCTTTACCTTCGTGTGTATGGAAGTTTAATGCAGGGTGTTATCTGGCACTGCATGTAATTTCTTTTGGCAAATGCCTTGCTGGTATTATGTCAGTGTGTGGAGCGCAGAAGCCACGGACAGAAGGTCGGGGATTAGATTCCCTGGTGCTCCCTCCTAGAGCAGTTTGACTTCGCTCATTTTTGGCTTCTTTCTTACTGGGAGAAATCCTCTACAAATATGTTTTATAACACTCTGAAATTAACCCTGGAGGATTTTCAGACAGAAATGAAAAGAATCCAGAAGACAAGAGTCTCTGTAAATATGTGATGATGCTGGTTAATGGATCTCATGTTCTTGTAATCACATGTTGGCAGCAGCCTGATCATGAAAACCTGAAATTGAAAGAAATCAGAGACAGTATAAAACATAGATTTCGGCTCAGTGACATAATCTATTGGTTTCTGGAGTGAGATTTTAGGGCCAGTTTAATGAAAGAAATGCTGACTCCACTTTTGCTTGACCTTGAAACTGGCAGATAGGTGGAGGTCATCTGTCGACCTTGTTGGTAACAACAACAATGCACCGACCTGTCAAATTAGCTTTGCTCCTGATCTATGTTTAACTCACAGCCTCTTGATGAACTTATCACAGGGTTTGAAATTTTCTTTTCTTTTTACCCATTTCATTTTACTGAAATTAGTTCTTGTGTCTTGACAAATTAAGTTGTAATTTATTGTAAAATTTGTCATTCTTAGCATGGGACATGATGGAGATTCCTTCTTCCTTCACTTTTTCAGACACTTGTTTATATTTTCTTCAAGATCAGACAACCCTAAGTTGAAGGAGCTGAAAAACTGACATTTGTAAACAGATTAAGTCAAATTTCCCTGATAAGGGCATCGATATCGATAAAATCTTATCAATAGCAATCCCTATACATAACAAAGTTAAAGCAGAGCCATTAACAGCGGCAGCATTAAGTCTTCTTGTTAAATCTGTCATTGTCACTTTTTCACATAAAAAAAATCAAAATTGAAATCCAGATGGGCTGAGGCACTTGAAATCAAGATGGTAGTTTTGATTCCAGCTGACAATAAAAGCAAATATCAAATTAACGTTTACAGAAATCAATTCATGGTCTCTGTGAGGTGGCCACGAAACAACCCACATTCATCTGTCTCTGTCAGTGCAAAGGACAGCCCTGAGAGAACAAAGGTCCTGAAGAAGAAGATACATTTTATACTGGTCAAATTTATGTCACATAATTCACAGAGAAACAGGGTCAACTGTCTAACAATGACCAAAACTATCTGATTTAGCACTCATCACATTGCACAGATCTCCTTCTACCTTCACAGTTGAACTCTTGAACTTTGACTGCTACCACAAACAGATTTTGACAAAACCCTTTCAGCTTGTCTAATCACAGACTGTTTGAGTTTGTCCCAGTTTGAACAATTGGAAAACCCAGATAAGTTGGACCAAAGCAGCAATAACACAAAATCATCCTCTTAAAAATTCCCACTTAAACAGTTCAGGGACTGAATCTCCCAGAGCATTATCAGATTATCGCACGCAGCTTCATAACAGCCGTTCTGTTTCCGCTTTGTATGTGTATCCTGACCTAGCTTGCTTAAAAAAAAAAAAAAAAAAAAAAAAATCTCATTCCAGTACAGAGAGAATAAAGTAAAGGTAGAGATGCAAATTTGGACAGAAAAGTGGATAAGAAGCAGAAGAGAGTGCTATATTTCATGAACGTGTCTTTAAAGAAATCAGCTTAAGTTCCTCAACATTGACTGATCTTTCTCGCTGCACTGCCCTAAGGTTTTGGACAAAAGCTGATAATCTTAGTAGCTCAGTGATAAGTGCAATATACTTCCAGGGTACACTTAATGGTCTTTTTCAAGAAACCAACTGGCTTACAGGAAGGTGCTTAACACTTCCTGGTACAGAGCGTGACAACAAAGGTCTTCGCAGAGCCGGACAAACTGAGGAGATGAGTGATACTAATTACAGGGGCAGTCCGCCTGTCCTGACCCAGTCAGCTCCAGAAAGGCACGATGAATGAAGGCCATTTAGGCGTGTGTAAACCACACACACACAGAAACAACACAGTGTCTCTGTATTGTCCTAATGCGGCTCTGTTTGGGCCGTCTGCTGCAGATGCTCGCGTCCATTTGGTGCACAAAAGAAAGGGAGAGATTCACCTCGAGTCACATGGTCTGTTCTTTGTTCTTCCTCCGATGTCACCACAGACCCCCCCCCTCACTGCCCTCCCTTTCCAAAGATGACCTTTAACCCCAGAGCTGAGAGGGGTCTCGTGAGGGCATCAAAAGTAAAAAGGGGGCGGGGGTGAAGGGTGAAATAAAGCATCTTCTACAGATCGAGTGTCAAGTGCTTAATTCAGCTATTTACACCAGAAATGAAATCAGATACTGGAGCTGGAGGTCAATTTAAGAGAGCTTCCCAAGATACAGTTATCAAAATGCTGATCTTCTCATTGAAGATGCTCATTACTTATGCACCAATCTTGGAACACATCAGCCATTTTCTGAGGATGGTACACGTCTGTGGGAATTAACCAGCTTTTCTAAGGTTGAGGGTAAACGACTTGAGCTAAGACTTCCTTTGCAGTGCTCTATGTTGTCTACAGTCCTGATAGAACCTTAAAAGAGATCAGATCAGAAAAAAAGCTAAATTCATCCCTCCAGATATTTCTGCATTACATTTCTATTATCCCTTGCACTTGTTCATAGGTTTGTAGTGAGTCTCAGTTTCACTGTAAACAGTAAGTTCTACAGAGGCTTTAGATTTACTGCTTTTTCTCCCAGTACAGTGTGTTTTTCTGCAGATCAATGTCTGCTGATACCTACACAGTGGGTACACTACCACTTTGGTCAAAGTAGCAAAAATACTACCTGTTTTTGTGGGAGAGTCTCTTTCAGGGTAGGACAACAACACTGGTTCAGCTGTTTTGATGGCACCTGGGACAGAGTTGTGAGCTTAGTATTCGGCATTTGAACTAAATCAGTCTTTTGTTTCAAAATTAAATATCCCTTTTTCCGGAGTAATGCTGAATCCCTTCTGAAAAGCACTCGAAGAAAGCTGATTCTGCTTTGTGTAGTGTTTTTAATCAGTGAGTATGTTTTGTTTTGGGGAGGGGAGACCTCTGTGGACAATTCGTCTCACAGGGATGAACAAAAAAAATAAAGCATGAAAATGAAGAGATTTGACTGACAAAATGCAATTGACCTGCACCTTTCAGGTCTAAAGCAGCTGTTCGGTCTCCAAACTCATTACTGTCACAATCTCTAAAAGTTCTGATTTCCTGTATGAACTCAGTGAGTTACTGTTGCCGTCATACACTGCTTTGCTTTTTTTGCACCAGAAGATGTCAAGTCAAATAGTTAGTCCTAAACACCAACTAAATCTCCTTTCAACAATCCGCCCCAATTCATCTGATTTGACAGCTGCACACATCCATGAAGTTGACTATCTCTGTTTCGCTAATTTATTTAGACTTTTCCTTTGAGATTATAACTATTTGAGAAAGAGAGAGAGAGAGAGAGAGAGAGACTAGCTAGTTGTTGTGATGAGTCAGAGTCACGCATTTAACGCTGTCAGGTAAAAACTTAAGCTATCAAGATGGATTTGCTAAGATCCAGAGAAAACACCCCAGAAATGCTCATTATCACAGTAAAACAGGGACTGAAATGTAAGGGTGCACATCCTCTTCCTAAAGACTTGTTTTATGACAATTTTAGTGTAGCTCAAGGGTCCAAAGAAATAATTTTTTACAGCACTGTTGGAACATTTTTTTACCCAGAATCAAAAGCTGCCACACTTCACAGGATGCTGTATAACTTGCTGAAAGACAATCTGATCCGTCTCCTACACTGAAGTGTAGCTTGAAGACTTTTCATGACTCACAACGACAAAACTTATCAATCCTACGTCTCCATTACAGTGGCAGCAAACATCACTGTTTCCTGATCCGAAGTGACGCAGCTTGTTCAGCTTTTGGGAATGAAAAACACGTTTATTCTCTCTCTTTTTTTCTGAGTGCTGAAGCACCCTTTACAATGAAAACATATGGATGTTCACAAGTGATTAAAAGGCATTTGCTGTTGCGAACAGACACTCGAGCGTCAGATCAGCTCATGCAGACGGAGCTGGAGGAGAGCTATCAAGGCATAATGGAGGCGGGTGAAATTATTTCTGTTTTCCCCGGGATTCATCAAGTGCTAAATTGCAGCCATTATTCTGTGTGGGTTTGAAGAAGCTGCATCCAGCTGTTCAATTCTGCCCCAGGTGGAGGAGGGATGTGTGTGTGTACATGTGTTAAAACCATCATACACACAGGTGCATGTAATCATACCCCACAGAACCCACAGCTTTGTCTTTGTCTCTTTTCTCAGTCTGCTGTGTCTAATCGTCTCAGTTATCCACATTATCATTTACACGCTTTATTCCCTTTTTTTCTGCAGATATTATACTCATGGTGTGAAGCTTCAATGTAGTTACAAAGCTGTGGTGATGCTTCTGTGGGCTGTTGATGGTGCAGAAGCTAGAAATCTGGTTATCGTTAAATTTCAACAACAGAACATTGGCTGAAAAGTATCTCAAAACAGAGGAAAAGAAAATGTAAGGGGATGTTGGGTTGTATTTTGAGGTATCACTAAAGCAATCATCTCCTTACTAATAGTGTTGCTGGCAAGAAACAAGTTTGATGCTCACAATATTTTTGTTTGAAAGCAGTTAATGAATGAAATGTGCGGTCTTTAAAAAGTTTAAGTGTGGAGATGTTAGAGTCTTAATAATGCACCAGTTAAAACCCAGCTGTACCTACGCCATGCTAATGTCCAGCATGGAAAATCACACACCCTTACACTCCCTCACAGTCTCAAGGATGTGTTTAGGTATCAGAACATGAAACTATCTGATTTTACGTGAATTGATGGGGCTACTTGGTACTACGGATGTAACTGGGTCTGTACCTATAAAAATACTAAATTCACACAAAAAATATTTATAATATCATTTAATGCAACCCCTCTTCATCTTCGAACTAGAATACAATTTCAAAACCTTGTCCATTTCTTGCTGTTGTAAACATGGCGACTACCACGGAAGAGGCTCATGTAGCACGTAAACAAAGGCAAAATACGCTGGTTTAAAACTTTAAATACAATATCATTCGGCTTTCCTACTGATCTTTCATTCTATGTGAGATGCTTCATTCTGATTGGTCAAAACCTTTTAACGCCAGAGGTAAACTGATGATGTCATGTAAAAATCAATAGCAGAAATGGCAGACTGTGTGATGACCTGTAGCTTAGATAAGGATGATATTGGTAAATAATGTGGTTTTTGTGACAGCAGCGGAGCAAGTGAGAGAAACTTGAGGTGAAACTTAAGTTATGGGAGGTGGTGATGATATGAGCTGTTTTAGAAGTTGTGCTATTTTTGTTTTTTTACTTAAGGAGGTGAAGAAGGAGGGCTGTATGAAGACAGTTTAATGTTAACTCAATCAAAACAGCCTGATAAGAATCTTTCACTATGGAGCACTGACTGACAAAGAATTAAAAAAATAAAAAAAACCTGTGTATACAAAACATTTACATCAGTAAAATAACCTCTAAATCAGTGTTCTTGTCACAATGATAAGATTATAACTCAGAAGATCAAACTCAGACACGCACATCCCTCAGTGGGTGTGGGATCAAAAACAATCAAGTTAGAAAATGTCACGTTACATCACTGTGATGGCAAAACTCTTCAATGGGGGCTTCTTGTTTTCAGTATCCTTTATTTTTTCCAATTTGCAAATGCTATACAATAGCTGAAGGCTAGCATTAACTCATTGGTTATCAGAAATTCAGTGTTCACCGGAAAAAAAAAGGCCAAAATCATCCTGAATCGGGGTGTTTACTGTTGTGTGTGATCTGAAAAAGTTTGAATGATAAAAATCGGACAGGTTTCCTTCTTTAGTATGACTTCCATCCTGGAAAACAGACACTTATGTAGCACTGAGCTTCCCACTCTGAATGTGAACCCTTCCATGTGAATACCTTCAGTTCTTCCTTCTTCTTTCTTAACCAGTCAAACAAAAATGCATAATCAGGTATTTTAAAACCTCAACAGTCTCACAAAGACAGAGTGACAACCTGTCTCCTCTCAGCCTCCTTGCAATTTTATGCTGTTTCTTTTATTTCTGTCTCACAAGCAGCATGTGCACACAGTGACACACTGACACACACACATACACACACAGAGGGCTGGGCTTTGTGCAGAGTGTGTGCATGTGCGTATAGCGTGCCTCATTACTCGCAGTGTGAAGCCTGACAGTGGGGGAGGAGTGGTACTGTCACTATCCCACCTACAGGCAGTGGACGCAGGGAGGCTGAGTAATTACACAGGAGTGGGGTTTGTTCGATCCAGGTGTGACTCCACTGCATGGCTGCCACCTTGTCTGTTAAGTGACGAGAGGCCAGCGCTGACAGCACACACTGGGCTTTGACTGATAAATGTGTTTACAGATGTATGTGGCAGACAACGGTCAATTATTTACAGGGATGCCGGACTGGGGAGCGTGGTCATGGCTTCACAAAATGACAGCGAGGCAGGGCAGAAAACAATTCCCAAGCTTGGTCACGGCTACTACCTTAAATTTTGTGCTGTGGTCCAACTACAATGTGAATTACATTTTCACCTTCTTTTTTTCTTGCAAGCTTAACTGCAAGTTGTTTTTTTTTGTTTACACTTTGGAAGAATCAAAACAAAGAATACATGTCTATAGATATGTCAGCAAACTAAGCGTTGTGTCTGAATGTTCCACGTTATCTGTAATACTGTCAGCCTGTTTCCTGGAACTATGCTTTGATTAACTTTATTGCAGCTTCTAGCTACTTAAGGTTGACTGATGCCACATTTAATGACCTCTTAACTAGGATTGGTACCAGGACATTAAGGTGGAAAACCACCAGCTGTAGAGCACCTGTCCATCCATTACCAATGAGAGGTGACTTTTCTTGTATTTTGCTGGCGTGTCAACAGAAATCAGCTTAACCGCAGCAAACTACAACAATTTTGCTCCTATGGAACATTAAAATCTGCCTGAATAATTGACACAACACTGATTTTTGAGAAGTTCACTTTTAAAAAAAAAAAATTCTGTCTGTAGCTGTATTGATAAATGCACAAAAGTAGAACAAATAAATACATAGAATTAGAAAATAAACAGGATTTTTTTTAGGATTTGCTGCTTATATGAATGTAGTTGTAACTATCACCACAGGACTCCACCTGGACTTTTCCTGGGTGAAGCAAAACCTTTAGACAGGATGAATTACTGCGAGCATTTAGCAAGAAATATTCAGGGACAGTTACTTTGAAGAGGTTCATGGCACATAGTGCAAATCTTGAGGGGACGCATGCGGTGATGAATGAAGACATTCAAGAGTGAAAAGGGTGAATCATTTTAAAGTGAGAATAAAGAAGATGTCTGTGCATCCTTGTATCTGCACTTACATGTTTGTACCAGGGGCTGTAGGGGAAATTGTTCGTCACCATTCTATATACAAACATAACAGCCTGCCTTGTTTTATATTGTGTTTATTGACGTTTTATTAAATTGTTTAAAGAAAATGTTCTTGTGATAGAACAAAATGTTGTTATTAAATAGCCTTTTTTTTTTTTTTTTTTTTTTTTTTTTTTTTTTTTTGAAAAATCTGTCTTGGAAAAAAGGGGTTGTTTTACATTCAGTATTGATTTATGTTAGGATCAATACAGTATTTTGTGGTGTGCTTTGGTGCCCTATGTTTTAAGACTTTTCTAACCCCAGACCAAGCCTCTAAAGTGGTCAGAAATGCTGAACAATCTGCAAAAGACTGACCAGAGTTTATCATTAATAAAACGCTGCAAAAAGTCAATCGCACCAAAACAGAATCCTCCTAAGCTCCTGCTGTGTCTTTGCCATTATGTCAGCATCCAGGATTGACTCTCTTGGCTTCAGTAATTTGTAATATTACTTAATCTAATTATGCTTCCTAAATTGAATATCTGCTTCTTCCATTACCTATCTATTGTAGACATGCATCATTTAACACCCTCACAGGTTTATTTACACCTTCATTGTACATTCATAATTTGCAGTGTTTCTGTATTGCAGTCTTGATTTTTTTTTCCTGAGTGCATTTGCTTAGAATCCTACGTGTATTTGTGTTGTTTTGGCTAGAAATGTATCTTTATGATTTTTCTGCTGCATGGTTTTTCATCTGCTGCATGTTTCTACCCCTGCGTCTGAGTTGTTGCAGATTGTCTGCCCTTGTTAACCACTGGAACCGTCCCCCCTCGTCCCACAGGGAAAACATTGCTCTGGGAGGGATTTGTGAACATGCAATTTTAGAAAGTTTTAGGCCAGAGATTTAGAAAGATATGGCAAAATTTCAGGCTCACAAATGATACAAAAGCTTGTGACATATGAGTATTGCATGTTTTCTAATGATGTTTGTATTGATCATACAAACATAATGAAGAATTTAGACTAGGTTGGAGAACAGTGAGGTGGTCATAAAAGTAAGACTGTTTTCTTTGGTGAATTTCAAGATAGGTTATCTTTTAATAAAAGTTTTGACCACAGTTTTAAAGTCAACTCTGCAGTATTCATCATAAAGCTGCTGAATCACCAAACAACATTCATTATTTCACTGGAGTCCATCCATGCTGCTGCTCACTATCAAGCAGACTTAAGTGAAAACATAGTTGTGTGAGTGGAGGCATGCAGACCGAGCAGTCGTGGCTAAGAGGAAGTCTTGTTTAATGCCAGAAGACTGTTTGTGTGTGGGTGTCGCAGAACAATACCACATTACAACTTACTAACCACATTACAGTGATCAGCTTGGTCTCCCTGCTCGGAGATAAACCCTTGTTTCCCTCTGGCCCTCGCTCTCTGTGAGGCTTGAGTAGCCCTGCTGTGTAACGTGCTGGAGGATTGGCCTAAGCAGCATAAAGAGCTTTTCACCAACCTGCTTCCTCTTCTCCATGTCAACATCCATTAGAGCGTACCTCAAGATAACCCGTGCCTGACATATGATCTAAAATCGCTGCCAGCTCTCTCGTCTGTGGGCATCTTCTTCAGGTACTTAAGAGGTTAACATATGGTTCCTACAGCGGCAGGTACATCAAGTTCACTTGGTCTTACAAAGATTTATTTGGACGTATGTGTCAATCAGCTGGGCTCAGACTAGAGGAACCTCAAAATACTCACCAAATAAAAAGTTGGGCTCCACAAAAAAGACAAAGAAACTTTCCTAACAGACAGCAGGTTTCTATAATCCTAAACATGCATTGACTATAAGGTGTGATATAGCTCACAACTTATAGGTGATGAAAATGTTCTTTATGGCACAGCGAGTAACGTACCAGTTTAGTTGATCCTGTATAGACAATTGATCAACTTAAAAGGCGTCTTTAAAGACAGTTGAAGTTGAAGTTCTACTTTGGCTTCACTGCTTTTTTTTCTTACTCTCTGAGTCTGTTTTTATTTACTACTCTGTGTAAACCAATTTCTCGACCAAAACACTTTCTAATTGGCTAAATCTCACGAACGAAATGAAGATAACTAAACTATGTCGCTGGTTATTTTCTAACCAATGTATAGGGTCTGGTTTTTATGATCTGCCAAAGCCAATTAAAAAAAGTCATTTTGTCAGAGTTTGTACTAACCCAAATTTTAAACTTTGATTTAATGTTAAATGTTCTATTGTAGTTGTGCATGAGCTCCAAAATATTAGTTATGGGTCTCATGAACAACTTTTAATCTGTTTTGCTAACTGAAAGATTGATATTGGTTGATACTGGAAAACTCAAAAGTGAGTCATAAAAAATTTGCACTTTAGTATGACCTTGAACAGAGTTTTTGGCTTTTGAGTCCACATCAAGTGGACACCCAAGAAACAGCACTTTTTTTCACATTGCACATCAACCAGAGGCTGCCCTTAATGCATCCAAAAGCCAACGCCCAAAGCTTTCTTTATGATTAAATTCTATGAGATATGTCTGCATATGAAACAGGATATCCAAAATAAATGATCAGCTTGTCATCTGCTGCTCATATTGGCAGCTGCCTCAAGGAGCTCAAGCGTTACCAGACAGCCGTCCAATGACTCCTGGATTGGCTTAACTTAAATGCTATGAATCTACTTTGTTCAGTTCAATCCAGAGGTAGACGCTCGTCATGACTGAAAAACTGATGGGGATTGGTTGTGATGGACCAAAATAACCACTGCTGTCATTATCATACTTTCTAAACTCAATGAAATGTTACAGTGAGTCAAGAGAGGATGTGCTGGCTGGCTTCCACTGCGGCAGTTTCCATTTGTCGCCTCTTGTGTGAAGAGATGTTAAATAAGGAAATCTGCTGTAAGTGTGCGGATAAGTGCCAAGCCACACAATATAATAGTTTTTATGGTGGAGTCATGTGGATGTAGGCCAACAGAGTTACACATTAGAGACACTCTAAGATACACAAGCTGTGTTGACAAAATTTCATATACACACACACACACACACACACACACACACATACACACACACACATACACACACACACACACACACACACACTGATAGGAAGCTCTATTTCAACTCTGTGATGAGTTATAAATAGCCAAGGTGCTGACACAAGCAGAGATTCACCTCTGGCAGTCAAAACTGTGCAGCGAGACAATAAGACGGATTAGACGCAAGCATGGACACACCTTCATGTAAAGAAAGAAGGGAAACAACATCAAAGGATTTCGGTGCCTGCAGAAGAAAAAGATTCCGGTTCAAAGGAAGGGAATCTCAAATCCATTCTGGTGGAAGAAAAAGAAATATCATGTGACTCAAGCTCCCCAGAGGATGGTTTCTCATATTTTTGTAGATACCTTGTCAAAATAGCACAATCCTCAGATTGGACGGAGTGTCACATTTTTTTGGCTCTGAAATCCTCCTATTGATGGATTTGTAATATTATTTGGAAGAAATATGCATGGTTGCACAGTGGCGCAACACTTGGCACTGTCACCTCACAGTAAGAAGGTCACCTTCAAGGACCAAGAAGGACCACTCGAATCTGGGTTTGGGCATGGAGTTGGCATGTTCACCCTGTGCATGTGTGTGTGTGTGTGTGGGTAATTCAGCTTCCTCCCACAGTCCAAAACATGCTCACAAGGTTAATTGGTGACTCTAAATTGCCCACAAGTGTAGGAGTGTGCATGAAAGGTTGTCTGTCCCTGTGATTGACTGGCAACAAGTCTGGGGTGTATTCGTCCTCTTGCCTGAAGACAAGGCTCCATCAACTAGTTGCCCTGAACAGGATAAGTGTTAAAAAAATGAGCCAATAAATTCATTCTCGCCTTGAGATATTTTAAACATAATCTGGTTTACCCCCCCTGTTCTGTTCAAATTATCAATTAAATATTCCATGATAGCCAACATGTTTGTGATGTGTGAAAACCATATGGATTTAGCAGAGTATGTAATGGGTGCTTACTTGTGAGAAATACAGTTCATGACAAGCTGGCCAAAAACTGGTGGACACATTATCATTAAATTTGTACTGGATTGTCATGGTTACCAGAAAATGAATACCTATACTGTTTGGCAACCTGAAAGTCTCTTTGAGTAGAATAGCAGGGTCCACCTTCACCCCCCCAAGATTTTCTGACTTGCACAAGGATCCCACCGTGTGAATTTTTATTGTTGAGTCCATTCATATTCCCCTAAGGATGAAACTCCTGGTTATTTGGCAAGATGCATCTTCCTCCATCACCACTAACAGTTTTGCTTAGACACAAAATGTTGTAGTCGCAGTCATGTGAAAGGTATTCATGATCCTTAGAGGGTGAACCCAGAGAAATGAATAATATTAAAAATGATAGAGTCATGCTCCAGGAGATTTTGCCTCAGTAGGTTGTCATTCATGAGTTGTCCTCATTAACTCCCATCATAACAAACTTTGTACACAAGAATTCTCTAAATATGATAATTTGTTTTCTTTTTATTTGGCTCTGATTGTATTCCTCAAAGGATGAACCCTTTGATTATTTAATTACTTTCTCTCTTTTTTTTTTTTACAAGCAGCCCCACAATTCTTTTTTTTTTTGTGTGTGATACATTCACTGAGAAAAGTAATCCTCTAAGTACATTGGACTTGTTCTTTCCAAAACGTTGGCATTGTGGTTCGTCATGAATACTGGATTTCAGCCTACAGGGGATTTGGATTTCTAGTCTTGTTTTGAAATGAACTAAATTAAACTTAGTTCAGTTCAGTGGAGAGAAAGATAGATTGAATATGAGACGTGAAATATTTCTCTCTCATACCATTAGGCACCATAGAAGCTCCCTTAAATAGCACTTTAACTGCAGTCATAGCTGCATTATTCATCAGCTCTTGAAGGCAGCAGCTCCCTGGAAGACACAAACACAGTTACACCAGTCGTCCTCGGTTTAATGAAGCCCCGAGGAGGCCACTGAAGTCAAAACACAACCAGCACCCTGCGAGTGAGCTGACTGCTTCACGGTCAAAAGATTCAGAATCCCCCTTTAATAAAAGATACTGTGGTGGAGATGCTAAAAAGAAGAGACAATCCCTCCTCTAAGAGTGAGGGGTTAAATCCAGGTCCCGAGTGAGAGCATAAAATATTTGGTTGCTGTGTGTCACAGCAGTGCCACTTCAATTCTTTCCTGTTTGATCTCACCGTTTAGTCAATCAGATGAGCTAATTATGAGGAGAGGATGTTATTTCCTGAAAAAGGGAAGTGAGTGAAATGACTGATTCAAGTGGAAAAAAATTAATCAGTCTTTGCAGCGTGAGCTCAGTATTTATGGCAACTGTTTTGTGAAATTAATGATTTCAACTCTCTCATCAAGAAGTATTTGATCCAGTCAATTATAGCACTTTAGATAAGTTCTGAGTTGGAAAGTAAATGTGTTTTTTTGATGATCTGATGCTTAGTCTCCTGCAGTAAGAGGGTATTAGTTGCTGGGTCCATCCTCTTTTCAACCCAAGTTAGATCAGTGTCTACATATTTAGGACAACATCAGTAACAAGTGTGTGTTAGCCTCTAGTATTTCTCGCCGTCACGGGCTCTGTTTGTTATCTTGTGCAGTTATTGGCCCTCTTCACCATCATGGTAACTAGGGCACACAGCCTAAAGGCAATGCTTTCAATGGATCTATAATCCAACCTTCTCCTGTGGCCAAGAACTTTGAGTAATGACCGAGGTGCAACACCCAGCTTAGAAAAATGAGGGCTCTGCAGAAGAGCTAAGAGTTGCTGTTCATTAAGAATCCGCTTGGGGCTGGAACCACATACACACCAAGCCAAAAAAAAAAAAGAAAAAAGAATTTTACAGCGATGAAAAAAATATCTAAAGCCTGGTTCAAAAAACATCTTGGGTTTGAGCAGCACACATTGTACAAGGGGTGATTTTTTTTTTCTGATTCAGATATCTTAGAAGATATTAAGATCAGGAGTTTGTCCAATCAGAGGTGCAGCTGAGCACATGTAACTGACCGGCGCCCTATAGCTGTTAAAAGAAGCTCAGAGCCCACGTCACATCCAATATGGCCTCCACCAACAATCAGCTTCACTCCTCTGCATCAGGAACAGACAGGTGAAGTAGCAGAGACTTTGTCATTTTACACGGTCCATGATAATGACCCAAAGTAATGGCTCAAGGATACAACTGACTGGAACTACTTCCTGTTTATATGATATGATCAGGAGGAGTTTGAGGTAGAGCCCTTGTCATTTAAAAAGAACCAGCTGATGGGATTGGAGGATTTGATCAAGATGCCTCCCAAACACCTCTCTTAATGTTTTCTTCTGGGGGAATATTATCCGATGTGACCTAGAATTAATTCAAAATCTCCTGAGGGGAGCTGGAAAACAAAGGTGAGGATAGGGAGATCTCAGTGGACTTGCTTTGCTTGCTGCCAATGTTACCCCGGGTAAGGATGGATGGATGAGGATATCAGTTCAGTCTTGCTGTGGAGCATTTTCTCCTCACATTTAATGCTGTATTTTGTAAGTGTTTGAATCGTTAGAGCAAACTCTGCTAAAGTAATTGATGAGATAAAAATGATATCTGCGTTGACAAGCTCTCCTCATGGATATAATTATCTTGAGTCTTGTCACTTTTACACAAATATATTCATCTAATATCTTTACTTGGCAGCTAGTGATTAAGCTCCTGAACAGTTCTGGTGTAAGTGGGTCATATCTCTGTCACATCACATAATCTGACATGAAATGAACACAGCGGTTGATCAGGACTGGTCAGGGAGCTCTGCAGGGGCCTTCGATGCGCTGCGGGTCAGATTTAGCAAACTGTGCCTTTGACCTTGATCTATGCGACTGTTTCCTCCTTACGATGCCGGTTTTGATCACTTAGAGAACACTCTGCTCATCCTGCAGCTACAGCAGTTAGAAATTAGCAAACACGAGTTCCTAATAATAAACACTCCTGGGTGCACAGGATGCATGAAGCATATGTAAATGTGTGCAGAGTGAGAAATGAAGCAATCACGATTTCATCTCCAAAGGAAGATTATTAACAGGAACAATGTGTGCAGACTAGAAAGTGATTGAAGTGAGGATATCAGTGGGAGCAAAGCTGTGTCTTTTTTTTCTGTTTCTCACGTTGGAAGTGGGATTAAAGCAACTTTCAGGCAGAATGTTTTTCTCCCAAGCAAAAATACCCATTTACTTTAATCACCTGAACACAACTTTTTAAAGGTATGATGAGGATACAGATGGCCTCAAGCGGTCCCAAAAAACGGTTTCTATAGCTGCAACAGATATAAAGGCTGCATAAAGTCAAAGAACCAATATTAAATACATAACTTTACATTTTAATCAATCACTGTTTACGGATATGCATAGTTGGGTTTCAGTGTGTGAGGAGAGTCAAGGGTGAAGGATGGGTTACCAAATAAAAGACTTTAACTTCCCTCCAAGACGTAAAAATGATTCTGGGAGCCTGATCTCATGAAAACTTTTGGGCCTGGATCCAAATTAGGTTTTTGGTGTGCCAATATGCTCAGTCACACCTGCCAACTATATATTGACATCTGCCAGTTTTTCAGTGACACCTGCCAATTGTTCAGTGGCACCAGTCATGCGCCCAGTGACAGTTGGTAGCTGTGACTGAACATTTGGCAGGTGTAACTGAGTTATTGGTAGGTGTCACTTCAAATCGATAGCATATCATAAGCCACTCCATTTTACATGACTCCATGTAACATGACCCCACTACAGAAATAAGACCATCGGAAAGTGAAAGTGAAAATCATCAGCATTCTGTGACATGAGCAGAGAAACATTGGTCAAGTAACACAGTGTCACTTTCGGTGCTTCAAACCCTGACGCTTGGTTGGGGCTCTTCACTGTTGATTACCGAAGCACAAGGTCCATATCTGTCAGTTTCCTGAAGTGTTGCTGTGTATGTGGCTATGGACACTGTCAGCAATATTGCTTGAGTTGGGAACCAACTCCGACTTGATGCTGGTCGACTTCACTGATTCACTGCAAAGCGTCCACTTTTAGAGGTGCATCTTTTGCACATGACACATCAGTATTATGTAATTTCACGTACTTTCATGATATCAGTTCATTTCACTCCATCAAAAATGCAGTTACAACAGGGGTCGTTTTGCTTTAAAATCTGTGACATTACAACATTATTGTACATGGGAATAATAACTAGTATCTGCTGTTATTGCATAAAACTAGGGAATCTGTGTTTCTTCTAATACAAAAATGGGGCACCATTCGCTCTCTGTTGGTATCATTGCTGTGGTGGGGACACGTACTGTTGAGACTTTACCTCACAGTTGCACAGAGTTTTGAATAAATATTTGATATCGGTTTGATATCGGTGTTGTTTACTTCTTTTCTCCAAACACTCTTCTCCCTTGACCTGAATTTGTTCATGACCCAGATGTCTTGCCTGAAAAAAACCCATCAAACCTCTTCAACAGTGAATGAGATAATGGAGCTTTTCAGCTGCCAAGGTTTCATTTCCTAGGCCCATACTTCAGCTGTAGTGCCACTACATCCATTGAGAGTGAACGAGCTCTCTCAGAGCAGCAGAAAAGAAATGTATGTGTGAAAAAGAAAAACTTTGTGGATAAAGAGGCTGGTTTTTGTCATTTTTCATCTGTGGGTGTCTCAGGGCCTGGAGTTAAGTGAGTTACAGGCACTGGTCGATTCATCTTATTTATGGCAGTCATGGAGCTCCCTGAAGGAACGCTCCTTCATATCATGCTCCTCTTTCTTCCCTACAATGCACCATTACCCACAAACCACCTGCTGCCCTTCAACACCTCTGGCTCATCAGGTTTACAGAATAGGGCTCACTGGTTGATGGCTCTGCGAGGACCTGTTGGCCTCATAATGATCTGGGCAGCACTTCCAACAAAATAAACTATTAGATTTCTACTGGCCTCAAAACGTAATGTGATGTATGATAGAGAGTGTGAACACAGCCTTCACCTGCAGCTAGCAGTCTTTGTAGGTAAAAAGACAAGCCACTGAGTTAAACTGTCTGTTTATACATCCCTTTATTTTACCTGAGCATACATGAGATGTCAATGGCTTTTTTGTCACAAACTGAGATGTTCGAAATTCAAAAACTCCTATTCCTAGTGTGTACACATGAAACCGCAAAATTGGAGTTTTCCAAAATCTTAACTTTGGACAAAGTTTTCGAAAAACAAAAACAAAACCCAGTTGTTTTGAGTGACATAAAACTGTGGTTTTGTGTGGCATGAAAGTATGAAAATATATGTGGTTACCCAGATACCTGGCTACTAGTGGGCATGGCCTAAGTCTCTTACCTGCATTCAGCCCATGCCTTTTCTCTCCTTTCAACTCCAGATTCTTGCTTATACCCATCTGTTTATGTATTCTGCAAATGAATGCATGAGTCCATTTATCAAAACCTCAGACCAGCTTATCAGCGGTATCTTATGGCCCAAAGCCAGAGTCAATGTGTCACTTTGAACAAACTGCAGCTAACAGCCTTGGGCCTTGGGTCACTTTACCCTCTCTTTATTGAAGGTTAAGTGAAGGTGAAGCTTGTTTAAACATAACTGTGGACACCAGGACGGTACAAGATGGTTTGAAAATCTACAAAACAACAGCTGTGCATCCTTGACCGCTACATTTTCACAGCTCGTTTTGATGGTAATTTGAAAGCACTTGCGCACAACACTGTCCAATAAGCTTAATTTAACCCTCCACGAGCCAGCTGGTTGAATTAAGTAAACTGTGACAGCTGTGCCAGCAGGAGCAGCAGCTAATCTATCAAGCTTACAACCTTTACTACAGCCAGATCCAGGTCACAGGTCAGCCATGTTTCACTTTACAGCACAACTTTGCAAAGTAAAATCCAAGTTGTTACCTTTCAAGCTGCACATATATGCACTAAACACACTTACACATGTTTGAATTAGAATGAAATTGGCAACACTGGTGAAACTAACCATGCCGGACCTTTTTGGCAAACATCCTCCATTGCATGTCAGGCTGCATTAGTCGAGCTAATCTCCTCCTGCTTTTTACTCTCATCTCAACCTGGAGCCTTATCTTACCCAGCATCTGTTGTTGCTGCATCAGCTATCAGCTGTGTGATACCTACAAATACACAAGGTAAACACACAAATACACACAATGAGATGCTGAAACAAAGCGAGGTACACACCTCACTTAACACCAAGGTTGTTTTTGTCATTTGTCGGAAAAGAAAGTAAGAACAGTTTACGTGCACATTGAGGGCTGAAAAGCAAAGATGAAGTGACAGCAAAAGACTGTTCACTGCTCTAATGACTGTACTCAAACTAATTTCCTGACTCTCCTGATATAAATATTCATGGTCGGATTATTTATTACAAAACCTGAGTTAAATGCTTTAAGAGGATTTAAAGAGCAGGTAATATTCACTTCTACACCTGATTTACGAGCTTTCTGCTCCTCTTTTCCCTTTTTGTGTCATTTTTTTTTTTTTTTTGAAGGTGTTCAGTCATTTGAATGAGTCATATACTGACAGCCTATTTACAAATAGTCTGTAATCCCTGCCAGAGAAGATATTTTTAGGATGAATCTCATTTTATCCTGTTTAACCCAAATTCTCATGACTACTGTTTCTGCTCAGTGTGAATCTGTGCAGCCGTCCTTAATTCTGCATGCCACTATACTTTTTTCATCACTATGGCTGCCTGAAGAGGCTTCGAGTGGCATTTTTAACTATAGAACCGGAAGGGTTTAATTTGAGCTAAAAAGCATGAAATAAATTTCTAAAGAAAGCTGAAAAACAAGCATGTGTTACATTACTGAGTCACACATAAGGGTGTTTTACTTTGTCAGGGCAAGGAAAAAATATTTTCTTTGGGAACTTTCACTTGTTTGTTTGAGAACTCAAAAATGGCACCACTCCAGGATCATATTAGCACTCAAAGATCCAAAATCACCTGACTGAAATTCAAACCAACAACCATTCTGAAGTTTTGTGGATGAATTGTTGGTTACACTGGGTTCTAAAAGTCTGTGAGAGCCAAACTAGATTGTCAAATGCAAAAAACCTGAGATATTCAACAAGGGGTCCAGGGCCCATAGGGGTCTGTGACATTTTTTAATTAATAAGGCAATTTTTCTATTTTCAAATATTTGTACCCAAGTATTTTATTTTTATGCATACTAGTGATACTTGGAGGCTGAAGACATTATCTTTCAGTCAGAAGTGTTTGCATTGACCAACACAGCAGCTCTGTCAAACTGCCCTCTGTTCACTCAGCATTCACCTCTAGCTACTGGAGAGAGGAGGACCCGTCTTTCTGCCAATCACACGGCCTCATGTTTCATACTGGCTCTGTCAGGTTCCCTGTGACTGATCGAGAGCCTATTCAGTCCCCATCTGACTGTAGACTGTATAATAGATGGACCCAGTCTCCAACGTCACCCTCTGTTTCTGAAGCCCAGTTTTGAAAACTGCTGTTGTGGCCATATTGGAAATGGATTACGAGTCTGCACACGAACAGCTCCTGGGCACCCATCAGTTACGTGAGCTGAGCTGTGCCCCTGATTGGGTGAGCTTGTAATCTTAATATTTCACAAACGCAGTAAAAAAAAAAATCACCCCCGTACAGAGCGTACCGTAAGTTAAGTTAACAATTCAGATTCATTATTTGTACCAGGCTGTAAACACATTTATTTCTGATCTCTATCTCTCCATTAATTTTGTGATCCTTGGTCTGAAGATCCCTGGTATAAACACTTCATGAATCTGCAACGCAGTGTTGACACAGAGAACAAACCCATGTATCAAATAAGACAGTGTGTGGTTTCAGCTTTTGTCATTTAGGTATTTCAGACTTTGATTCATCAAAAGTTGCTTTCAGTAAGTTTGTGTATCTTAATTAGCCACAAATGTATTTTCCGCTGTACATGTTTACTCTTGAGCCTCCTGGTCCTCATGTGACCACGCTGCTGTTCTCCTGCCTCAGCCCGTCTGCTTATGTCAGTGAGCCAACACTGTGTGTGAACTGTGTGCCAAACCTCCCAGCCTATTTAACTTCTCTGAGGTGTGTGTGTGTATGTGTGTGTGTGTGTGTGTGTGTGTTTTTGTGTGCGTTTGTGTGTTTGTGTGTGTCTGGAGTGACATTCCCCAGTGCGTCTGTTTCGCACCACTGACCAGCAAAATAAAACGGTCTGCATGCTGCGCTGACACACTGACACACACGAGTACAAATGTATCACACCCAGCCTCTCTCAGCATCTCTCCACCCTACATACTCACACTCTTACTCACACACATTTACACACTTTGTTTGTGTAGATGGCTTGATTCAGTCTGGCCCTTCATAGCTTCGCAGCTACTCAAAATTATTCTTTCCACTTCATCATTTACTGCCAGCACGTTAAACAAAATGTCACCGGCAGACGAGTGCTCCACCTCCTCGATAGCTGTAATTTGCTCGCCACTTGAGGGGCTAATGGCAAGCAAACATGACAGTTGGAATTGGTAAGTGTTAGTGTCTGGTTCGCACTAAACAAAAGGGCAACAGGGCGCCGCAGAAGTGTTGTTGTCTGAATGTGCAGTCATCAGAAAACGCTCTGCAGAAAACAGGAGGGGAGGCACAGTTCAGTGTTTGTTCGGCGACATAAACTCCCTCTCGGTGGTGTTTTTCAGCCTGAAATGACGCTGTAAAATCATAGCCGTTTATAGTCTGCTCATTTGGCTCTGATCCACAAAGAAATAACACAGACAGGAGGAGTAAATGTTGTAGGTACTCAACCCAGCTGCCACAAACTCCAACCCAAGCTCGAATTTTTATCGTCCTCTTTAAACGTCTGATGATACATATTTGAAGTCTTTCATGCTAGTGATCTTGCTGCTGATATATCTTAGTGTCTGCACCACCTACAGACTGTAAAACACAGGTTAACGACTCAGTAAGTTCAACAACCATAAAAACAGAGTGCTACATATCTTGAATGGTTCATATCCATAAAACTGCCTGTAGCACAGTGTCACAGGGTCTTAATTCTTTTTAAACTAGTATTTTAAATTCAGGTTGACAGATATGAGATTAATCAGGCCTACAGAAAGATTGCATCAGGCTGAGATAACTTTTTAAACTAAAATGTGGCATTTTCAGTGTTTTTTAGTTGTTTCACCTCTGCAGTTTATGATGTTTCACTCACACAACAATCAAACGTGTTTCATGTGATAGTTATTGTTGCATAGAGCTATGCAACAATAACTGCATTTTGAACCATGATAAGCTCATACAGATCAAAGTTTTGACACCTCAGGCTGCATCTTAAGTTTAAGTTCATCCTAAAATATCATCCAGTGTGTCATCGGGACATCACATCTGGGCTTTATTCCTGATTCAGCTTCAAAAACTAACAAACGCTATAAAATTTACAGAGGTTTTGGATCCATGTTTTTATTTTCCAATAGTCCAGGCTCTTAGTGTGCTAGATTTACTATCAGGAGTCTGCCAAGGACACTTCAGATGTGTAATAGATTGATCCGTTTAAGCCACATCACTCCTGTGTCTGACCACCTTCTTGGCTCACCTGCTGTGCACTCCTTGGCCTGTACAGTAGTTTAGTCAGAAATAGACTGAGTGTGTATATTTTTAGCAGATCACAGCAGAGAAATAAGTCTAGGACACTTTTGAAACGCGCTGTGAAAATCTGTTGGAAACACAAGCTTTGACTTGTGTGACCTCAGCGGAGGAGGACTAGAATAGATGATATAAATCCTTGAGTTCAGTAATAAACAGTTATGTCTTCCTTCTTGTGTGAAAAGTTCATCACAAAAGAAATATGCTTGTTTGGCAAAAGTTGTTCTAATAATTCAGCTTGCTTGTAATTTATTTTTGGTTCTTAGCAGGATGTTGTAGCTCCCATAAGGCTGATGTTTTTACTTCCCCTGACCAGTTTTTTTTCTTTCTTTTTTTTTTTTAGATTTAGCAACAATAATCAGACTATTTACTGCACTTTATCTTCATCACATCACACTGGCTGCCCAGATGAACACATGGCAGCTGCAGTATGTGTGTGAGTGACATGCTGGCTGGCTTTGGGCCATAGAGAGTGGAGAGTAAAACAAGCTTACACTCAGCAGTAAAGCAGCTTACGGTGACACAGCAGAGGGCAGCTGGACATTAACCTTCAGGTGTCGACGCTGTGGGGTCACTATGCAACTAGCTGGAGGGAATCCTTTGTGTCGGGGCAGCTGTGGTTATCTTTATCCACACACATTTATCCATGCTCTGCAGGACTAATGAAAGCACAGAGAGGAATAAGCTTTCTAATAGACACCCTTTCCATTGGGGTTTATATCTATGCAGAAAACATAGTTTTATCTCTCTTTTACTTTAGAAATAGCACCAAATGCATCATTCTCAGGTGAAGCTCCATGTAAATACATGCTTTGTAATAGCAGTCCTCTCCAAATAGATAATCTCTACAGTTATACCATTTTGATAAGCATGGTGAATCAGGATTCTGAGCTTGTTTTAAAGCAAATCTCTAAAATACACAGAACCCCATGCCAACCAAAAACCTCCAGGCAGTGATTATTACACTCATAACATCCTGTTGAGTTACTCTAGGTCTGATCCTGTAAGTGGGGTAGATGACCGGGCTGATCAGGAGCATTATCAACAGCAGTAAATTCCTGATTTCCAGGGATGATCAGAGCTGCTGATTTGAAATTTTAAATGTTAAATATGGTTGATTTTTAGGGTCATGTTTACTGTTGTGTAGGATGACCATATTCTCAAAACCTCAAAAGAGGACGCCCTACCAGGCCTCTTAGGGGTGCAAAATTACCCAAAGATATTCAAAGATGACAATGATTTTCAGATGTATGTAAGTAAGTGTAACTGCAGTGACTCCTGCTTACCGTCTTAGCATATCCTCTTCACCATTTAGAGGCAGGGTGTTCTTGGATCCAACCTCAGCTCTCAAATATTTCCTCTCAAATATGAACCTTGGGGTAATACTGGCATGAAAAAAGGTTTAAGGAAACCAGAAGTATATGAAATTTCCTGTATTGCTGTGCTGAAAGTGAATTATCTCTGTCTGATATGAGGGATGAAGATTGACTCATTTAGTTAAGTACAGCTCTAAAAGGGGAGATAAATCCAAAGGTTATGGTTCGGAGAGGGCAGTGAGATAAAGACAGACTGGAGAGATTTATGACGAGGTGCAATGAAGAGGGCAATATCAACTCACATCAGGGTTATGGTGTGTTTCTGTGTGTGGGTGGGAGAGAGAGCGCTGTGTGTAAAACCGTCAGTCCAGAAATTGAGTGATGAGCCGTCAGGAAGTCTTATTGCAGCGGGATGCAATAACGCCTCCTCCTCCTCTCCTCTGCTGTCTTCATATCAGTCTATCAGTCCTGACAGGTGTGGAGGTGTTGCAACCTTTTCTTCTGCACTGAAATATTCTAAATTAATTATGTCAGTCCAGAGGAGAACACTTCTTTACCTCAGTACAAATTAAAAGCACCTGCTATCACTTGTGATACTCATTGATAGCAACTTTTATTGTGTTTACACTTCATACAAATCATGCATGTGAACTGACTGTGTTTAGACATGTCCTCACAGTGAGGTTACCAGGTTTGG
Organism: Thalassoma bifasciatum; assembly: GCA_008086565.1. Taxonomy (NCBI): domain Eukaryota; kingdom Metazoa; phylum Chordata; class Actinopteri; order Labriformes; family Labridae; genus Thalassoma; species Thalassoma bifasciatum. The sequence goes on from RPOG01001122.1 coordinate 51,380, forward strand.
TGCCAGAAAAATGTGGTGTATTAAAACCTCTGCTCACTGACCGTAACAGGCCACCCTCCCTGTAGACCCAGACGCCGCAGAGACCTGCTGGGTAGCTGAATAAATAGACCGACTCCATAAATAATGGATGCTGCCACCAAAAGCCACCATGAGTGTTTGACTGCCTCTCTGAAATTTTAAGTTTTTCAGCATTTTCACCATCATAATTTGTTTTTGCAGCAGCAAATTAACCCAAATTTAATCTGGGAGGGACAAAAAAAAGAGCAGACCTCAAGAGTCAGGGTGGCTTTAAACCAGGGTAATAGTGATAATATTTATCAAAAACTAAAATAAGGGTTTTGCTGTAAAACCGAAATTAATACCAGGTGAAATCTTGGAGTTCACTTGTACATCCCACTGACTGTACACAGTTGACTCTACACGCCCCCACTTCCTTCAGTTGTATAAAATTAAGGCCAGAGCAGCCCTCTGGTATTGACTGATGGAGCCACAGTTTTGACATCCCCACTCACAGAGCCCCCTCAGGTGGGTACACTTCACAGCAAACCAAATCCCTGTGTGGATTTGAAGCAGACACTCCTGAATACAGAAGAGTCAATGACTTGTGTGTTTATATCATTTCCCCTCACTGTGCTTCTTCCAGTCTGATAATCTGGCTCACATACTGCTGCAGGAGCCGCAATTGTCAACAGAACTGTCAGTCAAAATGTCACAGTGATAAAAACTAACTTAAATGACAGAAACTATCTAATTGAAATGTGCATTTTTAATGTATATTTTGATTTTGGAGTTTGACCCATGTTGTGTCAGTTAAGATGTAAAATGTTGGTTTCCGTAACCTGCTCTACAGCCAGACATCAGGGGTAGCTCTGAATGGTTTGACTTCACTTAAAGAGTGCTGTCATGCCATCCATTGTTTCATATTATCTATGAGGCATCCTAACACAATGTCACCTTATTACGTAGAAACAGAAGCTCACTTTTCACACTGTGTCTGTGAAACAAGCACTTCAGAAACAACAAACCACACGGTTATCAGCTGTGGGGCAGGAGACATAAGACATCTGAGAAGTGACATTAACCTTTCCCTGACATGTAGATGGATCAAAAAGAAAAGAATGAACAACCAAACAAACTATTTTGAGACATGGTGTGTTACCGCAGTATAAACATGATCATCATCTCGATTGTGCGCTGTTGCTAAAGCAGCCACTGCGAGCTTAGCCAGGGTGCTTTTGTGAACAGAAGTCAGCGATAAACTTAATATAAGTTCACTACATGTTGAAGTAAACATATCATACGTCTTTGTCACACAAGTTGCACCTTGCTGTGACTATCATTTTTAATAAAGCTAAGCCAAACTTTCAGTTGCTTGCTCAGTAAGCCATGATCCTCCTTTTGCTACTTTGTTGCCGTACTTTTACACAAACGACAGAGTGCTCCATCAGCATGACAGGTCCTGGGAGGTCGAGAACAACTTTTGTGGACTAAATTCAACCCTGACAGATTGATGTTGTCATTTGGAACAAAAACTGGAACTCATGTGCTGTATCTCAAATATTTAGAGCCAAGCTGGAATCTATACCATCCAGTACTTCATCAGCAACAGCTCTGAGTGTTGTTTTGGCTACTTTTCTGTATTTTGGAAATGAAAATGGAAAGTATGCATATCCAAACCAATTTTTCAGAGTTTCCTTAATGTAATTTTTTTAGGCTTGTCCTAAAAACATAGTTGACTTCAAAAAGGTCAGGGCAAAGACAATATTGAAATTTCAAATCAATGGCTGCTTTGATAGTCTCAGATTAACCAAGATGTAATGACACCAAATGCTGAGAGCCTCCCTTGGCTGATCTAAAGTCTGAGTTTACACTGAAGCAGACATCACAGCACAATACGATTACTGCAAACGAGCAGTGTTGTAATTAGCTCGCTGCAAAGTGCCATTAGCTAAGACAGGCTCGCTCTTTATTTCCTCCTCTGGCTTCTTCCACTGCGCTGCTTGGCTCGGTCTCATTAAGAAAAACCCCGAGCATCAGCAGAAAGCCGGCGGTCAGGGTCAAGCCTCCCCGGGACTCTCACATCCTGAATATTCTGCTGTGTTTTCAGCAGGATGGAGGGAGAGGTGCTGCAGTGTTTATGCTAAACCCCTGAGGACTGCAGAGAGAGGCAGATAAGGGGGAGACAGGGAGGGTCAGTGGCTACTTTTGATATTTCCCCTGCTGATAAAGAGTAGGATTTAAATGCAGGATAGTGCTGATTGACTGACAGTTAAAGCAGAACTGGCGGAGAGGGCTCGGCTTCTCAGAAGGGGAGCTCACTGCCTGGAGGACTCTTGTTGCTTTTCTACCAACACACACAGTCTTACACACACACACACACACACACACAGACACACACAGAGACACACACTCACACACGCGCACAATCTTATACACTTACTCACACATTTCAGGGAAACTCACTGTGCCTCAAAAATTTAAATCTTCAAGATTAAAGGAACAGCTTGACACTTGCAGAGATACGCTTCTCTGCCAAACTGATTTAGCCCAAAATGAAGATCAGTATCAACACCATTTTTACTATGCTGGAGTCAGAGTCTAACTGGTTCTCTATTTTGTTGATATAAACACTGATTATAATATCTCTGACCTGCCCCACCTGGAGCTTCAGTGGTCAGACCTTTGAAATAAATGTCCTTTAGCCAGAAAAACTCTTAACATGGTTCATTTTGATGACAGAATTTGTTTTCATCAAACAGCTGAGCTGCTTTAGAAGTGCCTCAAACCAAACCTCTTTAGATCAAAAAGCAATTCACAAGCTGTGCACCTGTCAATGTGCTGACAGACCTGAAACATAGACCTCAAGCTGCATCATGATGTATTTATTTGAGCATCTTTTAACCCTTTATGACCTACATACCAAGTCTGTTAGAGCACATCTTTCCAGTTTTACATGCAGAAGTGCCTTTTTTTTTTTTACACAACAACTTTTGCTAAACATTTATACAAGCCTTATATCTCAAACTTTAACATAATGTGTAGACTAATGTCCAGACCAACTAAAACAAATGCTGATAAGTGAAATAAACCATAAAAAAAGGAAATGTAATTTTCCAAAAAGAATTTCATGGCTGTATTCCTCAAAATTGTAAATTCAGAAGATGTGATGACATGTATTGAATGTAGGTAGCTATCTGTTGGTCTAGAAAAAATGAACTCTCTGCTTAAGAAGAGTCAGTTTATGTTGATTAACTTTTATAGTTTTTAGGTAGCAAGAAGTGGGAATGTTCATCCTACATGTTTATGGGAGAGGAGAGGACATGAACTCATTCAGGAAGTTGAACCAGTGACAGATGCGTTGATCATGAAGGTCTCTGCAAATTGAGGACGGCCTCAGATTCTGGTCTTATTCCGGGTCTTTGAGTTTGATTTGCTGCAAGATGTAAGATTAATTTCAAATTATCGTGCTTTTGAAGTTGTGTAAATAACTGTTACCTAGGTTTTGGTCTTTAGAAAAATTACATTCTTGAAGGAACCAAACAGCAAAAGAACAAAATGATGCTGAAGAACTACATCATGTGTGGATAGCAACATTTCAGCTCGCCCATACTCCACAGGGTCTACATCAAACGTTTCTCACCCTGTGATGTTGGCTCCGCGCTCCCATTGAAAGAAAACTTATGTGGAGCTCTTTCACATATGACTAGCATCGCCTCCACCTCGGCTTCCTTTCATAAGTTCTCGACAGCGTTCTCGCCTCGGGCTCTTCTGACCAAAGTAGAAGTTCTGGCAGAGATTTGCCCTGCACAGCTTGGTCCTCCTGACTGAGATTTCATTTTGAATCTTCTCCCTGAGGGTGTGAGGGAGCCACCCACCTCCAAGACCGCACCTTTCCACCCTCTCACCGCCTGATTCACCTCAGCATCTGGTTTCACATGATTACAGTCACAGAATATGAGTTTTAAGATGCAGGGCTGCACTGAGTCAGAGAGGAACTGAGGAAGGATCAGCTGAGTTCACAGACTTTAGCACGTGAATCAACTAACACTGGTGCTGATTGTGAAACTGGGACGAACTTTATTGCAAACATCATCCTCTCTCAGAATAACTGTTCTCTTTGTGCTTCTAAAACCTCACACTGCTGGGCTCACAGGCAGATATCTGACCCCTCATCATAACTCAAGTTTTAGGAAGGAAGCTTTTATGCTTCGAGGAGGAACTCAACATGAGTCAAATTTTCTCTTTTCATAGTCTGAGGTTTATTTTCATATCAAGCATCTGTTTGAATTACTTACATGACTGTTTTTAGAAACGCTCAAGAACCCTGGAGAGGGGTTTAATATTTCTTGATTTTCGTCAGCGCTGTGTGCGAGCGTGTTAAATGAACATGTTCATTGAAGATACTCATACTTTGGATGTTTGCCTTTGTGTTTAGAAACATGATCATGGTTTGCTCTGGTTGTGACTCTGGAAAACCACACATTCTGAGAGGTTTCTGGGATTTTCAGAGAGATACAGAGCCGATTTATGTCACCCTGCGGGTTTTCAGCACTCTGACCTCTGCTGACAGCAACTCAGAAGTTAGAGGTTTGGATGAAACCAGCTGTGGTGAACTTTTAGAGAAGTTCTATAGAACTTTTCGAGTTTTATATACAATTTGGAACAAATTCTACAGCCAATTATCGAGTCGACAAGTCTTAGTTGCATGTGTGTTTCTAAGTTTTCAAAGCTGCAGATTATTCCCATGCTTTATGGGGTTTTTCTTTGTTTTCAAGTAAAACTGTCTATGATTTTAGAGTAGATCACATGAATTAATGTGATTTTGTAACTGTTGGTTGTTTAGGGCTTGGTAATTAGGAAAAGCAAAGGAGACTAAGGAGAGGTGCAGCTAGAAGAATCACATATGAACTAATGTTGGCTCAGTTTTTTTCACCATGAGCTCATTTCAAAATGATAAATAATGAGCCATGAACAGAAACTAGTTCATATTAGTCTGTGTGTACTGAGCTAAGGGGGCTTACTTTTGAGCGTGAAATAGCAAAAGATACCCTCTACAACTTATTCGAAGATGCATTCTTCTGTCTGCAATTGTTCTGGGTGGTTCTTGTTTTTTTATTGGCTGTATTCTGTATTCAATGTAGATAGTTCTGTTTTAAGGTAGTATATGATAAAAAGGGAGTTCAAGCAAATTTAAGTGAAAGCTTTTTCCTTCCCTATAAACCAGAATTACTCAAGTTCCAAGTCTACCAGAGGTTTGAATCTATTTTGTGGTTCACCTGAACAAGTCTGTGTTCTTTTTTCCTCTTTCCCTGTGGTGCAGGTTTTGGTTTTTAGGGTGTTCTCCAATTAATGTGTAAGGGCTGTTTTTTTCACTTTCTTACAAATAGTCTAAGTTATGTTTTAAGGGAAACATCTTGTTTATTGTTTTGTAGTTTTCTTTGTAACACTTGGGGGGGGGGGGGGTCTGTTTCCACGTACGGTTGACTTCTTGTTTTAAAAGTTGTTTTCATTAAGTTTATACTTTACTGCAGAAAGAATAAATCTGTTTCCTTGCACAGTTAAACATTAGATAAACCATTTGAGGATTGTAAAGTCTGTTTTGAGGAACCCTTTAGCGTTCGTCTATGGTTTCTTGTTTAATTTTTTTCATGTGCTAAAGGTCTGTATGAGATTTTCTCTAGTGTTAAGTCTAAGGGTGTATTTTTTTCTTTCTCACATTTAGTTTTGTCTGTTTTAAGGTCTCCCTAGATTCTAATGTGAAGCATATTTTCCATCTTTCATATTAATGGAGCATTCTGGCATTGATATGAATAAAACCACATAAGCGTTTTTTTTTCTTGAACACTCTTACTGAACACTCCTCCACAAAGTGCTCCCCTCCACTGCCCAGGTTTTAAATTGTGTGAGCTACTTCATTGTTTGCTCTGGATCAGGAGATCAAACCTAGCCCCCAGCGGTAAACAATGTTCCCTGTTTACTTTACACACACTAACCAGCAGATCTATTGTCTTTGCTCTCTATAATATATAAGATTGTCTAGTGGCTGTGTAATGTAAAGGGAAGTCTGTGTAAATAAGTAGTATGTGCAGTTTAATCAGTCGTTGTTTTGCCCTGGGGTTCAATGAATATTCCTGCAGAGAGAGTCGATCTAGCAGCACGAGGAGCATTGTTCCTCATAAACCACTTACAGCAGGATGGCTTCTTTAATGATAACTGAGAATAGAAACTGCTGAGGTGCACAGATCCTGAAAAAGGGCATTTATTACAGGACAAATGCAGAGTGAAGTTACAACAATGGGGAAGATCTTAACTGGAGAATCGCTGAGAATTTAGAAGCAGCATTAAATATTAGTTTCAGTTTGCTGTATATTACTGCTGAAAGGATGCCTTCAGGAAACATGTGCATGTATTAGGAATACCAACAACTTACCTTATTCCAACATTTTTAAATGCTGTGTCTTTGGAAACACACTTCCTCTCTCACTTCATTTCTTTCTGTCTTATGAATCAGAGGTGAGAGCAGCTAAGGTGTGAAGAAGGAACACAAGTGTGATTTGCATGAATGCAACTTCATAGACGTGCTGTACAGCCTCTGTGCTCTGATCAGTGAAATTGCAGTTTTTACCAGGGGAGTCTGGTGGGTTTGAAGAGAGTGATGCCACAGCTGCTTTAAGAGGATATTTTTGAAGGGTGAAGCTTACAACTCTTTCTCTGGAGCAGATTTTATGTATGTAAAGTTGATCTTATTAAGTAACAAGTAGACACAGAGCTGCATAACCTGCCCCAGAAAAGCTGTACCTTGGAGAATTATAAAGCTGTAAGACTCAAATTTGCTCCTTGAGTTTAAACTTTTTAGTTAAAGTAGTAAAGGTAGAGGAGCAAATGTTAGTCTGAGCAGCTATTAATCAATACATTTATAAAACCCTCTCAGCAAGTGTTGCTTTTCTTTACACAAGTATCTTTTTTCCCCATAAACCATCAGATTAAAGCATCTGCTACAATCTGGAGCTCCGACTCACCTTCCTGCAGATTTGACTCACTTCCTTGAAGCCATACACGACCACTTAATCAAAAATGGATGAAAAACAGCTTTTTGGAAATGCACTGCTGCGCCGAGGCTCAGCATCTGTTATTTCCTCGTGTGCACTTTTCTCTCTCATGACTTTTTTACACCACAGTCTCAGCAGCTGTAATATTAGATCTGTTTGAGCCAAACTGCATCGCACGGCACAGCATAAGTTTTATATTGAAAAAAAAGGTGACTACTTTATTACCTTAACTTCTCACAAACTGTAAACAACATAAGCATCCCCCTCTTTGTCTGCCTCCACCCCAAACTGCACTGCATAGCTCTCGCAGGAGCACTTGGGGGCATTGTGGGTAATTTTATGCAACCGACATAATTAAATTCAGCACTGAAAACACAGAAGCGGTTGTGGTTGTGAAATGAACATGCAGTCTGAATACTAACCATGGGAAGGGCCTGCTGTGTGACTGTCGTGTTAATATCCTAACCACTCAGCCATGAGCGCCATTATTAGCCAATTAACTATGGTTCCTTATTGCTGTTTCCAAAACGAGCAACTCGTATGGATCCCTGTGCTCTCAAAGGCTGAACTAAACAGCATGATGTTGTTCTTTCAGACAGCTGTGCGGGAATAAAGGAAACTATTATTCTGGTACAGTTTCATCAAATATAGCTTTCAATGGGCTGGAATAAAGACTCATGGATGCTCATTTTCATGGTCATTTCAGGTTCAGGAGAAACACTAGACGAGCCCTGAAAACTCCTTGTGCTCTCATTAGAATCACTCCTTTCTTTAATTTCTATGCTGGGGCCTCTTTAAAAAAAGGGAAGCTGAAGAGAGACAAGTAACCAGCGGCTCATCATGTACCAAAATGTAACAATAATCTTCTAAAGAACAAACCAAAGCTGTCAGGATTCACACCTTGATCTCAATGCTATTCACCTTTATTTTAGTTTCTCTTTTACATTTTGAAAGCTAGGTTTCTGTTTCCTGCTAATTGGAAAACACTGAAACTAATCTGCATTGAATCAGACAGGCTGAAAATGCCACTGAGTAACTTTTAGTGCGAGCTTTCATTGCGTAGCTAACACTGTGGATGGATACGTAGAGAGACTTACACGAGAGGAAAAAACAAGATAACCAACACTGCAGTTTTACGTTGTTGAGAAGCTCAGAATGTCAGTTTTGATTATTTTTCGATTTATCACACAGCCCTACAGTGACCTCTATCACTGAGCTTCAGAAACCAATGGGACCAACCCCATGTTTCACAAAGCCAAGGGTTTAAACAAAGGTACCTCTCTTTCATGTTGATAGTTCAACTCCTTTTCTCCTCAAAGGTTTTTTATTTGACTGAATCTGACCAGCTTCTGATGTCCTGGGCAACACACTGCATGTAGCTCACTACTCACTGTGTGTGGGAGTGTGTAAATGAAGTTCATTCACCAAATGCGGATGCACCACAGTCCACTACAGGCCTGAATATTTGAACACCATGTGATGCATGGTCCATTGTTACACACACAGATAACTGTGGGGATGTTTTAATTGGCTGCTCTCATGCTGCGCTGATAAAAGAGTAGAACAGCTGTAAAGAGTGATAAAATAATCAGAAACAGACATTTATTGAAGAAAAAGGGTGCAATGGTGTTATAGATCTCAAATGAAAATAAAGGGCAGAAAACAGAGTGACAGAGTCCTGCTGGGAAAAACGATTGGCTTAGCGGGGTGTCGATGTGATTGTGTCTGTGAGTCTGAATAATGTCACAGCTTTATGTGTAATTCTGCACATTTGTGATGTCTTGGGTCTTGTCTTTTTGTTAGCTGCTGATTAGCATGTTTGTGTGTGTCAGAGCCGAAGACCTGGTACCTTTCTCTGCTGCTCCTCTGGGACTCTCCATCATGCCCGGTCAGGTGAATATCACTGCAGGGTGAGGCAATCATTCCCCAGCCAGCGCATGAAATGATATTTTAACATTAAATATTAATACCAGCTATTGTCTGACAACGGTGCTGTCCAAGAGACTGATGCACTCATGGAGCCTAGATTTGTCATTTTACATTCTTGGTGTCAGCCACAGCTATGAAATAAAAAACACTGACTGCAACACTTGAAATACTGCAATTACTTCAAACAAGCAGCTGCTGTCAAGGTGCAGACCCAAGTTTCTCTTCTTTAGTGCTGCATTTTGTTTTCCTGTTAGCGAAGGGACATTTGTTTATCCAGGAATGCACATGAGTGTCTTCTTTACTTTTTGTTTTTGTTTCAAACAAATGTATCCCAAGGGTTTTCAGCTCTCACACACACCTCAGTCATTGGGTTGCCCAGTAAAAAACTCAATTAGTGCCGCCACAAATTGTCCATTAATTGATGACTTAATCAACAGAAAACTAATTAAATCTAATTTGTCTTGAACTGAAAAAGCTGAACCTCTTTACACACATTTAAATTTGAGTTTCTCTCAACAAAAACATCAGCAAGAATCATTCATTCAGTGTTTTCCGTTTGATTGACCAAACAAATCGAATATAGCTGGACTCGCTGTACTTTGATGGTCTTCTTTGGGGAATTAGTCTTCAATATGATGCATACAGAGGAAAATTATATCATTTGTTTTTTTAGACAGTTCTTTGAAATATGTTTGTACATCTACCATCAGAGTCACAGTGCATATTGTAAATATAAAAAAAGAAATCTCAAGCTGCTGATTTCTTTTGCATGGCTGTCTAGAGTAGGTGAGACAAGAATCAGGCTGGTAGCACCACTATTTAGCATCTTTTCTGCCTCATGAGTTAATTTTCATACAGTCAGAGAAAACATTATTGTACTGTTAAATAAATAATTCTTGTTTGATAAGAAAAAGACACCCTAGTATAGTTCAGCATAGGACCACAGGAAGTAGGCGGCTCAGCTACCATCCAGTTAGCATTGCAGGTTCTGTACACAGCAGATGTAACTGGTATACTGTCATTTGTGTATGGAACTCTAAATCTTTGAGCCTTTTTAACACCAAACATCCCATGATGCACTCTGTGTAATGGATTTGTTGGAAGCATAAATTGCCTTGAAATTACATGTTTTGTGTTGATGGGATGTGTACTAGCGTGAGAGAATTACTCTGCATACAAACCATCCAGACCTATTACAAAACACCATTTTTTTTTTTTTTTTTTTTTAATGTTTTTTTTTCTCTTTCTCTGTCAGAATAGTCATAAAAAGTAAGCTTGCAGTCAGAGCTAATGTAGTTTTGGGAAATAAGCTGTTGACATTCATGCCAAAGAGACCAAAAGGAAATATATATTGAAAAACAGAACTCAAGGGATGGGGATATAGAAAAGGTTGTCCAGTGTTATGACTCTTTCCCTGCTGACATTTCCTAATCTGTCATCCAGCACAGGTGTTTATCACCTGGGACATACATTGGTCCCCTCTTCACAGGAGTCCTTTTAAGGCTCTGCAAACACTCTGTGGTATTTCCCAGACTGACAGTTGTTTACCATGAAGCTTCCTCTCAGAGAGCGCTGAGAGCGAGGATGAACCGCTGACTGACCCGCTGCAGTTTGCCTCAGGCGACGGGATGATGAGCACTGCTCTGAAAGAGCCAAATCACAAGATAATGCCCCCTCCCCCTGATAAAGATAAAACAGCCTCCTCCGGTTTCTGCAGGGACAAACACTGGAGGGATACATGACAGCATGCATGACAAATAAATGTTTTAATCCACAAAATGGAGTAAAAGAAGTCTAAAAAGTAGAAGAGTCTGGCAGCTCCTCCCTAGGAGAAATCATCTGGTGTCACCACTTTACTCCAAACAGAGCTCAAGAGAGTAAATGTGTTTAAGAGAAACATTTCCAAGAGTTTGTTCATACTTTATGATTCAGACATTCAGCTCTTGTGAGATGTGGTGTAGCAAATTCCACAGGTGAGGAGGTCGAGTGATGCTTGAAGCGAAAGACCTCCCAGAAATTTTAATGTTTTATTTTTGTATTTGTCAAAAACACATTGACATTGGAGCATTGTGCTTTCCTGTGCTTCAACAATAGTTATAAAGTTGCAATGCTCAATGTTCAAAGTAAATGTGAAGATTTTCAAACTATAGCATATTCATAGGTTGTAGAAATCCCTGAATCCATCTGTATACTGGTAAAAATGGTCAATTCAAAGATTAGCATGAGATCTTTATGATACTACTGAAATGAAGAGGTAATAAGGCTGTCAAAACTACTTCATAACAAGTTGGAGGGGTGGACCTCAAACACCAAGGCCTGGACATAGCTTTGCCTCCGACAGACTTTGAGAGGGCTGGCCAATTAGAGGGAAGGGGGTTTATGGAGCAGGGAGCCATAAAGAGACATAGACTGAAAATAAGAGCTCTCCAAAACACGTGTGAGAAACGAAAAAAAAAAATCTGTTTTGACTGTTAACAATGTAAAGCTAGTACAGGGTACCAGAGTGACAGTATACATCCTAAAAAAAGCACGACATCTCGTTTTTAATGATGACATGATTACATTTCAAATTCAAGTAATGAATATTACTGAAGTTCAGGGGCTCTCTCAGTTTTGAAGATACTTCAGCATGGTCATAACTTTTAAAACATATTCCTTGTTAGCTGAAAAAGCCTCCATTAAAAATGAATAAAAGATCAAAATTGCTTGTTGACTTCCATCTTAAGTTAAATACTGAATCCAAACAGAGATTATGTTGGAAATGTTCTAAATGAAAGAGTGTTTTAACTTAGTGAAAAGCTAAGTTCGACGAAGCTTTTAGCCTCAGTGTACCATTTTCCTTGGAAGTAAAGTGCATGTAAGAGGCCTTGATGAGGGTACACTTGAGGCAAAGTTTGAATTTTAAAGCTGAAAGGATGATGTGAAGATAAAAGACAGATTTGTTTGGAGGTTCAGAGCTCAAAGGAAACCGAAGAAGCAGTTTTGAGCTTTTCCTTGAATCGATCTCTTCAGTTTCTTTTCTTTGGTTTTGTAAAATGAGATGTGGGATGTGTTGAAGTTTGGCCCTGGGCTGCAGAGATCTGTCCATGAGTTTTCTTCATGAGGCCGTCTGTCTGTTTGCATCACCTGCTCCCTGCACGGCTCATCCACCTTCACGGCTGCAGACAGCACCTCCCTGCTAATTTTCTGCCTTCATTTCTGCCACGCACAACTGTGCACATTAATATTTCAATAAAGCCATATGCTAATTTGAATAAATTAATACACGCCGGTCAGCACGGCTCATTTGAAAATGATCACAAGCCGTGCAGGAGACGGAGGAGAGGAAATTAGAGAGGAGAATCAATTAAAGGATGTGTTTGTAGTGCAGAAGTCATCGGTGCATCTACACCCCACTTACACAGACAGAGCTTTATCTCACATCTCTTTGGTTTGCAGCTGAATGTTATCTCATCTGTAGATCCCATTCAAACAATTTCACAATGATGCTTTTATTAGCTAACACACAGAGGCCTGAAGAGTCCAGGGCTGAGAGATTTAATTGAAATCTCCACAGTCAGCAGCAGAGAAGAAGATGGGATCCTGGAATGCTTTGGTGTTTGCATGAAAGAAAAGAAATGTATTCTGTGTATTAATATGTATCTAAAACTGGGAGGAAATGGATTAGGCATTAAGAGTGTGGATAGCTGAAGAGCTTGGCAGCTGAGAGGATACATTAAACCCTTACACACACCTCTTTTACCCCCCTCTCCATCCCGTACGTGAGAAATGCTTCCGACTGCGAGTGATGAAGCTAAATATATATCTGGCAACGCGTCACAGCCGAGATCTCTGCGTGTCTGTGGTGGGCTAATCAACACCTCTCCCATCCACCCCCCCTCCACTGCCTGTTCTCCCACCCTCACCCTCATAAAGCCCTCCCCCAGGTGCCGCTGTACCCCATCTGCTCTGTTTACTGCAATTAGCCCGAGCCGGAGGAGACGGAGCAGAAGCAGGGGGTCACTCGCTCCTTTTCTCTGAGTGCCTTTCTCATTCTCTTTCATATTGTCTTTTATATTCTCTTTTAAACACCTCACCAGCAGCAATCTGTGCATGCACATGAACACCACACACCACGTTCTAGTTTGAAGAGATTTGTATTCAGCTCAGGTCAACGGCTGCATGGAAACTAGAGGAGTGTAATTCACAATAAGGTCTATATGTTTGACTCCTGCACTGCTCCAGATCAGCAGCAACGCAAAGGAGCTGTGAGGAAGATTATTGTAGGTGCAAATGATTTTTCACACAACTAACAATGACAAATCCTGTTAGCAGGGGGAAGCATGATTCACTTTTCATGGGTGTAAAATCCAAATTCACACGAATAAATGTGTAACACAAGCACGGTTAACTCTTCGCCTTGGGGAACAGGTAGAAATTTATTTTCTAAATCATATGCAAAATTGTAAGACAGCTAACCTGAACAATACAAAAAGACAGAGAATTGCTGGAGCCTCTCAGTTCAACAACAGACGACTGGAAGCAACAGACAGCTGATGGTTGCTGCTGTATTTATCTCTAGGGGACAGGAGGTGCTATAAGAGCTACACCACAAAAGCCTTTGCTCTGTTTTGGAGTGTTTATTTTCACTAACCTCTGGATAAAACTTGTGTAGAAGAAAATGGAAAATGCTATCAAACTGAGGCTCCTGAAAAGTGCCTGTGTTGTCCAGGCCTACTGTTGTCCAAGCCTACTTCATAACACGTTGGAGGGGCGGACCTCAAACACCGAGGTCTGCACGTAGCTTTGCCCCTGACAGGCCTCCAGAGGGCTGGCCAATCAGATGAAAGAGGATTTTGTGGAGTGAGAGCCTGAAAGAGACAGAGGGTGAAAATAAGGACTTTCTAAAGCATGAATGAGACGAAAATGTTTTTTAAAAAAAACCCCAAAAACTGTAAATCATGTAGATCTACTACAGGGTACCAGAGATACAGTATAAAGCCAAGAAAAAGCGTGACACCCTGTTTTTCTTGAAAGCATTGAGAGTCATTTGTTGCATTGAACATAAGCACGCTTTAGAAGTCACATGATAATCTTTCTAATTGAAGTAAAAAATATTCTTGAAGTGAAAAGCACTCTAAAGTTTGAAGATACTTGAATATGGTCACAAGAATGACAAGAATCCTGATTCTTAACAAGAATTGCGAATAGGTATTAAAATATATTTGTATTTGACTAGAGCTGCACCCTCCCTCAAAGTCAGTAGTTTCAAGGCGCAGTGGTGTAGCAGCAGCACTGTAGCATTTATGTGAGTTATAGATCAGAAAGTCAGGATCATTGGGTACATTTCATTACATGAATTTGTTTTCCGAATGAAGACACTGATTCAAATGAACCAGTTTGTAAAACGATTCAGCTGAATGCTTTTTTTTTCTTAACCCGCTGAGGGGAAATTTTCATCCATCATTATTGCTTTCTTTTAATGTAAACATCTGTCTCTGCTTGTATATTCACCTCATACGACGTGCTTTAATAAATTTGAGAAATGTTTTACAGCCCTGGTATTTAAGGACTTTAAGTTTCTGCTGAGCATAGTTTTCACAGAAATGGGTGAGGTATGGAAATAAACTCGTCTCCTGCAGTTCAAAGAAAGGACAGGTAGTCTTCCCAGCATAGTTAATGCTTCAGCCTATACATATGCCAGCTTTCATATTTGAGTACTTACGGTATAGTTTGCTATGGGTATTAAGGACATTGAGGTTTAAAATACACCTCTCTTCCCTACAGGAAGACTTCTTTATCTCAAAGTATTGCTGGAGTAATCTCTAATCCACTCTCTTCCTGTCGCTCCATCCACAGTTTTATTGACTGAAAATGAACCAAAGAAAGATAATAAAAGAAGAGTTCTCCTTCTGTCATCCTCATACAGTAGAAACACATGGCGAGGCTTAACCACAGCAGAAAATAAATCCTTTTTGGTATGGTTATTAATGTTTCAACTGTATTCAGATCAGATTGAGTTTTTCTGGCCAACACATGGAGAGTGAGCTCTCTTTTCGCCGGAGGATTATTTATGTGTAAGAGTTCATGTGTGAAGACTGAAGCTGCTCCCGTGTTGCTATGGAGCTTTTTCTGCTTTTCCTCGTACTACAGATTGTTTTCCAAATATTTCTGGCATCCTACCAACTGTGCTGGCTTTGCGCATTACGTGGGGAGATCTATTTCAGTGTTTAAATCAGAAATATTGATGCAGCTTTAATTCCATTTTCTGTGAATACACACCGCTACTATGGATCTTGTCTGCTGTTGTTTACAGTTTACTGAGGGAATTTTCTGCACTGTTAAATCTTGCTGCACATGTTTCCATGCACATGAGTAGGTGTGTGTCTGTGTGTTTATGTGTGAGGACTCCCCTCCCCCACATGTCAGTGTGTAGGCCTATTGAAGATGATGCCCCACAGGCTGGCTGGCAGACACAGACAGGAGATGACAGCTCTGCAGAGACGGTAACACATGGTGACCAACAATGTTTGTTTTGGTCTCTGCTCCTCTGCTCTATTGTGTGAATACATATTCATAAATTTACACAATAAATCATGTGTCTGTTGTGTGCATGCTCCAGAAAATTATTAAACAACACCAATAAAACAAGGGTGACAGTAAGCCCTTTTTATTATTGTTTTAGAAAGTCATACACAGGCATATGAAACATCTTTTATGTGGTGTTGCTGTCTTTAATTGACATGATCTGCAAGAACTGGGGCACATCTTGGATCTGATGTATTGACAGTCAGAGAAAACTGGGTTAATCAAAAGTATTTTGTTTCATCATGTTTAAGTGTCATGATGTTTGACATATTTGGTGCATTCAGTGATAACTGTTGTAGATCTCGTGCTGAAAGGCAAAAGATATAACGGTGCAATCATTTGACAAGCAATTGTTTGTTTTTGTTATCCAGCAACATGTTGTGGTTTTTTGTCTGTATAAAAGACATAAAAGTGTAAACTGTGTGATGTATTGGTGGTTTATTTTACGTGCTGTGCCAACAGTTTTTATCAACCAAATTTATGTACACAACTGAACAATTGTGTCCATGACAAGATGAGCTGATTCACCACAATATTATGGTTAAATACAACATGATACAATCAAGTATTGGTGGTGCAGTGAGTACGTTACAGTAGGCAGGTTTGTGGTTCATTTCCCTGACTTGGTGAGTGGAGTTTTCATCTTGTCTCAGTTGATGTATGGGTTCCCTTCTGGTCTTCTGACTTCTTTCCAGAGTCCAAAAACATGCTCATTGTTTATTGAAAATGTGTCTTGATGTGTGAGTGTGTGTGTGAATGTCAGCCTTGTGATCTGGCCGGTGATCTGTTCATGGTGTAACCCTCCTTGTGTCGAATGACACTGCGAATAGCTTGCTTCAATACATGCATAATGGTTGGGCAGCACAGATAAAGTAGCTGGAGAGTAAACCATCACTGATCAAAGCAGAGGTGCACAGAAATCATCCAGCTTTCAGTAATATTGTTGTCTACACTGAAGCACCAACTAGATGACAAATGCCAGTGTGAACCCTGCCTGTAGTGCTCAGTATTTATTTGTTTACTTCCAACTCCAAACACAAAGCCAACATGTCATTTCCATTGAGAACATTTAAATAATTTACACCCAACTTTGCAAGACCATCTTGCTGGTGTGATCACAGGAGCTTACAAACACAGATTTTTGATCCTGCACAGCCCAGAAATTTCCCACTCTGTGCAAATGTGGTAATGGAATCATAGTGACCACTCTTTAACAAGCATATCACGACCGTAGTCAGTAAAGAAGGTCTTGGGCGCGGTCACACTGGCCATCTGAACTGTGCCCAAGCACATGTCAACCCTTAAAGCTAGATTGTTTGGGCAGTGCAACAGCAAGTGTAATGTACACATGCTTGGTACATTTCTTGGCCAAAACCAATTTAAACGCCTTGAGAAGGTGTGCTTTGGTACGGTATGCTTTGGAGCAAGAGCACAAGCAGTGATGCAACAAAGCCACTTTGTGTTAAATTCACGTCAAGTAATTACTGTCACTGGTCCTCTTGTCAATCATTTTAAACTATGGCAGGGGGTTTTCAAGGGCTGTGTCTGACCAAAGCAACTTAAGTCAATCTCCAGTCAATATAAACAGTTCCTCTGCTCTCTGATAAATCACATCAATCCCTTTTCTGCAGGTCTCTACCAGTCTACCTCATAAAGTTATTTTCTATCTAACCTCCTAAAGAGTGAAACATAAATTTGTTTGTTCTTGTGCAAAGATCAAAAACATTACTTTCCTCTTGAGTCATATCTGCTCTGAGAGCGTACCTGACACTGAGGCAAGGTGAAACATCAACTGAGGACATAAAGAGGTAAACTTATCGGAGCAATCTTTGATAAAAAGCAGTTTTATTTCCTACCAAAAGTGACAGGATGTTAAATAATAAGCTTGAATGCAGAAAATAACACACATTACCACTTTGTAATTGTAAGATTTTGGCAGGGCTGGTGGATTAGCCTTCACGCATTGTTTATTTGTGTCACTTCACACAGAGGCAAACAAAGATGCTGTAGTTTGATGAATCAAGGGCAGCCTCTGCATCTGGAAACTAATTTGAATGTATTCATTAGAAATTGAAGCACTTTCCTTCAAAAGGCCCAGCAGAGCCGTGCTGCTGGGGGGAGGGGTAGTCACTAATACAAGTCGATATATCCACAGGATGCAATTCTCTGCATGCATATTAGCATGTGTATGCATATAAATGCTGCATGCTTTAAATGCGCCACACTTAATCCCACTTCCCCTCGCACGCAGTCCACAGTGTGGTTAAATGATCTCAGCTGATAACTTTAACACTGAGCGTCAGATTGCATTTCATTTGTGTTCGCCTGCATCCAGGAACAACACAGGCTGATCCGCGCTCTGAATAATTCATCAGTTACAGTACGCTGCCAGACAATGACTGAAACTCCAGACAATTTTAGAGCAGGCGAGCTGTGTCGACAGCGGCTGGGGGAGAAGGCGATGAGGTTTCATTTCTGTCAGTTTAGACTTCAAGGAGCCTTCAAGGTAGCAGCTCGCTGAGAGCAGCAACACTGCAGAGATATCATTAATGTTTGCTTTACTTATAAAAACCATGTTACTCACCTCTGTCCAGGCTTTTAAAAAGTAATCAACTATTTCTGGGTGTGAGAAACTTCCACATGGTGTGTACTGAGAGTCATAAATCAGAGTGAATCATAAAAAAACGAGGAAAAAAAACCCTTTTTTGAGAATATTTACGTCACTGTTTCACACATTTCCAGGATGCTGCAAATTCAGAAGATAGACTTTAAAGTAGCACATTGGTTTTCTGAGGTGTTGCAACTGAGAATTGAGTTTGTTTTTTTTAGAAAAATGACAGAATATTATGATGCCCTAACAGAGCTGGATTTTTCTTTATACCAAACTCTTCTGACAGAAAACTTTCAGAAAAACAAATCCTCAAAAGTGGGAAGTTCCCAAAACTTTTGAACCAGCAAAGGTTTTAGACAACAGCAGCATTCAAAAACAACCAAATAAAATAGGTTTATGAAATCTTTGTGGAATAAAAGCATTAGAAGAACTGCAGTCATAGACAAACAAGCATTTTTAAGGTTCTCAAAACTGAAATGAATCTCTGCCTTTCGAGCTCTGTAAGTTAGGGTCTAATATTCATATAGACACATAAATATTGTTGAGGTGATTTAAAATCCACATCTTTGTATTAACATGCTGATAACATAAGATTAGAGTTACATTTGTATTTCAACTGCTAGTCATTAGAAAAGTCCCAGTGTGCTTTTTTTCATGTTGAGAAACTGATTAAAGTTACCACAGGAGAGATGCTGATTATTTTTCCAGTTTGTTCAACAGAGGTGGATGTTTGCTCAATTTTCAGAAGCTCTGCCCCTCAAACCTTTCAGACTTACCTGGTCACACATCTTTCAACCATGGGTGTCTTCTCTATTGGATGAGGAGGCTGTGAAAGGCTTTTGGACACCAAAAAAAAACAACAGCCCTCAATTTAATTTCTGTTTATTGAGTTAAAAGTAAAGAATATGAAAAAAGTTGGAAGTGTGAGAAAAAGTAAAAATCAGTGATAATTTAAAACAAAAGGGTGAATATTGGACACAAAAGTCAGTATTAAGCAACAAAAAGATGAATTTCTTAGACAAAAAGTTGACTAGTGGAAGAAAAAGCTCAAAGCTCACTTGCCTTGGAGATGATTTTTGTTGTTTTAATCCACGCCAAGTCTTCTTCTTATAATTCCTTGGCGTGGTTGGGGGACGAGTCTGAGGAGGAAAGAGATGGAGATGGAGATGACATCGGAGTCACACTGCGAGAGCCTCCATGCATGTTTCCTACTTGGTGGAGGATGAAGCAACAGAGATCAACACTATGATGACAGTTTTACATTCATATCAGAGTGAAGTGTTGAGAAATACACAAACATCTCTATTCTCATTCTGAAAATGACTCTCCACCTTCAACAGACGTTCAAAGAAATGTTTTCTGAGTTGACCTTCAGCATCATCTCACCTCACTCTGTTGAAGCTAATGTATTCGGAGGAAATATTCCAAATCAAGCACTCTTCACACTGGTAGCTCACCTTGACATTTTAAGGATGTATTTAATTACAACCTGTTAGACTTATTTGAAACCTGATAGTTCTATCATCGGCCAGTGCTCATATATTTTTTTGCCAATGCATTCATTTTATCACAGTGCACAGTCATGTCTTCCCCCTCAGTTTCTGCTGCGAGTGGAGACAGAGTCATTTGAATCATGATCGCTCATGCTTCAGATGATTTTATTTTCACTTTTGATCGGTATGGTAGGGATTTTCCACTTTTGGTAGATGCTGAATGAAACTCCGCTCCAAACTGTATTTTTCACTAATGAGTGAGTGGCCTTGTTCAGCTGAATAAACTGCGCTGGTGTTTCATCATCTGTGAAATCCGTGATACTGTAACTCTCACTGGTGGACTGAGGGATTTACATGCCCGGTGGATTTGTGTGTGCTCACTGACACAGTGGCCCTGATCCACTGAGCTAATGTTACGAGGAGGAGGAGAGGAGCGTGTCTGTGCACACTGTGCTAATTTCGTTACAGTCAGAGAGGACGAGCAGTGGTGCACAGTTTGGCCCAAATGACACTGTAAATCTGTGTTTAAAGCCTGGATTATTATACTGCATTGCTGCTCCTACTGCTGTGCAACACATGCTCATAAAGCAAAGGACAATGCAAGTCAAGCAAGAGTCAAACAAAATCCTTTAGGACCCTCAGCTGACTTTCATTTCTTAAAGTTTAGTCAGAAAATAAAAATAAACTGTTTCAGAATAAGGCAAAGAATCTACAAATAGACATGGAAGATGAGGAAAGAAGTCTGCTTCCGTCTGTAGCCAGGTGAGGTACAGGTTCACACTCTTCTTCAGATTCTCAGGAGGAAAAAAATAATCTCCCCAATCAAATTATTCAGATGTAGAGCAAAAACAGCCAGAGGGAGCACTCCACTTAGACTAGACAGGAGAAAACGATTTGCCTCCTCTCTTGTTGGGCAATAACTGAGAGCTTGTCAAACATAAACAATGAAATATTCATCCTTCAGGCCCTCTCTTCGCTCACCTTCTCACACCTTTAGTAATCACTGCAGTCTGGAGATTTAAAGGCTTCATGAGAGGCACTGAAGAGATCCTTTCTAATTCAGAACATTGATGAGCTTAAGGAGGTGAATTTGACATCATGTCACAACACATTCCCCTCAGGAAAAAGTGGCTATTCTGTGTGTCATCTCCCAGCCCCTGGGTGCTGCTGGTGTCTCCACCCGTGCAGGGAATCCCCCTCATATCACTGTCTCCACCCTGCTGTGATCACTGAGCCAAACAGCCCTCGCCCCGCTCACAGCCAGACGACGCTGCGATGATGAATATTCAGAGCTTTTTAGGAGAGGTTTAATGTTTATTCAGAGCAGCTACAGCAGAGCAGGCTCATTTCTGTGACCTTGTGGTACAGTTTCGGATCATTAGTATTCAGAGCACAGCGCACGTTCGCTCTCATCTGCAGATATTTGTCACTTATATCTTTTACACCCTGTACACATAGATTTGGGAGCGTTTTCAACTCTTTTTTTCAAAATCAGAAGAAATACAAATCATCTTAAAAGCCAAATTGTGTAGAAAGAATCCAAATATTTACACCAAAGGAGAGTCGACTCCTATAACCTTGCCATCCCCTTAACGGGGGATTCAGAAATAAGATTTTCATCTTTTTCTCATTAAGAGACATGTATTTCCCCCCAGACTGAGGTGACTTTGCTTCTACTTTTAATCAAAGAAGAAGACAAACTTGGAGAAAGTCATCTGCTCCTCATATTCTGAATCAAATCAAAGGTGTGTTTGAGTTCAAATTATAAAACAAGGCAGGGATGAGATGAAGATATTACACTTAAGATGAATGGCTTCAGTTTTAGTCACAAATAACTCTATACAGTCATTCACAGAAGGACTAGTGGAGAGTTAGAGAACTTGTTGTTTCTCTTGCATTAAGTTTGTTTCATATAGCTCCAAACCTCTTTTTACTGCTGAAACATGGATTTAACCATGTGCTTGAATCAAAACAAAAAGCAATACATTGTTTCAAAGTTTGATCTTGCAATATGGAATAAAAGAAACTTGTCTTTGATGAAGTCAGGATATTAGTCGACCAGTTTAAATATAAAGCACTCTTCCAAATGTCACTCTTATTTAATTGAAAAGACTGCTTCAGCTGATATTTCTGTCGACGCTTAAAAAAAGAGGCTGGTGCATTAAGATTGACACAACCTGCACAGAGGACAGATAACACCTGTGGTGCAGAAGCTAAATGTGTGTTAACTTCACCACAGCAGAGGGACCGAGCAGCAAACTTTCAAATCAACAAAAGAAATGAGTGAAGTTGTAGCGTGAAAAATTTACTTTTTCAAGCAACGTTGCAGGAAGAAAAGCTACGGCTTAAAAGTCAAACCAATAAAACTTGATCATCACTTAGTGCTATATGCAAAAGTAGCGGTGATGCACAATAACTGTGTGATAATGTGTGAGTGTCAAATTATTGACTTATTGACCGGATCATAATCCACGATTTAAAATAAGATTATCAGTGCCAAAATAGTTTATTTCTAAAAAAGAAATCCTTGCTTCCTGATAATGTCAGATTGCACCAGGTTGATGGCATGTCAGAGTCTCTGTAACAACTGCTAGCTTGACTAAAGAGCAGAAGAAAGCTAAACAGGGGAGTGATAGAGCATGGGCTAAAGGCTAGAGCACAAGCTAGAGGCCACAACACAAGTTAAGCTGTTTGTGGTCCTCCGTTCGAAGGGAGTCGCTAAAATCCACTTCATGTAGATTCTCCTCACAGTCACTTTAATGAAAACTTGAGTCAAAATGGAATCCTAAATTGTCCTTCTAGTTAAGATCAGTGGCCCAGAATGATGCAGGCAGATGATCCACAAATGCAGCAGCTTGATGTTAACAGGAGAGAAAAAATAGTTCACTTTATATCTTATAAGTTCTCACTGTTTTTTTTGTATCTGCAACAAATAACACTAATATGTCTGTAAAAAAATGCAAAAATTGATGAGAGGTTACCAGTCTAAATTAATGTCTCACCATGATTATTGATCCGACTGTAATCATACCACTAAACTCTAAAGTGCTGCATCGATGTTATTTTCTCTCTAGACTGTTAAATAAAATGAAATCAGGGAGGCTGATAAACTGTGAAAAACACTTACTGTGAACAATGTGTGTATTTTACTGCATTCAAAAAGGTCAACATTGAATATTTCTGTTTTGGTCCTGGAGGGTTCCTGCCACATGAATTTGTTGTGCAGTGAGAACAACATCTCATATTGAAGGGTATTGATAGGTCAGGCTGCTTGGTTGGGTAGTGGGTTTGAATCCTGGCCAGTTTGTGGTCTTTGAGGAAATGGAAGTTGACAAATCATTTCAAAATGTTTATCTCCATTTATATCTGATATGCGGATGGTTGTTCTGCTGCTGAAGCTGTCCAAATTTTGAGCTTTAAACTGCTTCAGGATCCTTGTTTTTCTGCCTACAGCCAAATCTGAAGTGCATACTTTCAGCCCGCTTTAAATGAACAGGCAGAAACAGATTGGTAATCTCGTTCCCTCGAGTCTAAACGGATGTATCAAGACGTCTTCGTGGACCTGATCATGCCTGGCTCCGCATCTAAAAACATGTTTTCAGATTTCATCTCCTCTGTTTGTGTTTTACAATCCCCAGAGTCAACAGTCTATTATTTATGCTGTTGGCTGGAGCTGATAGAGTAATTTCATTTGTTCATCCGTTTGTTATCTCCTTGTTTCCCGGTGGAGAGGAGGAGGAGGAGGTATTTCCTGGGCATGCAGGAGGAATTGTGATGCTTGTGAGTCAGAGGAAAATCTGAAACCCTGAACCTTCACAAATTGATGAGATTTAAAAAAAAAAACCCAAAACAACCAAATCTAAAAATATTCAACGAGTCCAGTTTTGAGAACACTGAACCAGAAACATTGAAAATGTAGAGTATGAGAGTGGGACTTGCTTTTCTCTGATGTTTGAATCTTTTAATAAAAACCTTGTGGGCTGACATCCCAGCCTGTAATCGTCTTCAGCCAGTGTGAAACAGACACACTTCATTATTAGAAGTTTACTGACAATGTGTCTGTTTCTAGCTCTAATACTTTACTCTCTCTAGCCTTAAATTGCAGAATAGTTTAGGTGACACTTCAACAACAATTCTTTTTTGGTTGTTTACAACAAAAAATGGTGGCGATGTGTTTTTTTCCCTCATGATACCTGTTATTAGACCCAGACATCTCAAATCCACCTTCCTCCTGTCCTTTGTCTCCACTCACCTCACTCCCAGTGACATTTAAACAACCTGCCCATCCTTCCCCCTCCACCCCACCTCACACCATCCTCCCTGCCACCCTTTGTTCCCCACCTCTCTGCAGAAGGGTTTCTTTTTTCCCTGCATGTCTGCCTGCCTCCAACCTGCACCCCCCTCTGTCTTCCTCTCTCCCTCTGCAGATGGAAACCTTTCCTCTTCATCACTTCACCTGCTCCAACATTTAAAAACTGGATGTAATAATCGTTTCATAATACCTCAATTTATGTCATCAATAAGAGCCGTTTATGAAGCTTTTATTAAGTTGAAATGAGAGCAGCATGGACCTCTACACATTCATATTAATATTTTAACAGCCTGGACCCTAACGGCTGACTTATGGAAATCATCATCTGAGGACAGCTACAGGAAAAGAAATCCTCAAACGCTCATTTGAATCAGTCTCTTCATGCAACGGGTCTGATTTAATTTTTTCTGATCTGAACTGGAGGCTTAACTGAGCTAATTAGCCAGGCCTGCTGATGGCATACAAAATAGGAACATGGTGATTAAAAATGGTTACGCTGCAGTTTTTATTCACCTGGCAGCTATTTTTCCTTTGGACCTTATCAGACATTAAAGTAACTTTATTTAATATGATTTGCTGGCGGATGGTCTGTAAATCTGCAACTTTAGGAAATGTTTTGTCAGCTTACAGTGACTCATACTTCCTTAACCTGAGGACCCTTTATGAACACCAAAGCAAATGTTGGAAGTCTGTCACACACAGTTTTCTCTCTCACTAAATGGAGCTTGTGACGCCATATTTGTTGGTTGTTGCATTTTCTGTCATGTTTTCTCAACAAGCGTGGCTGCACTGCGAAGAGTATTTACGTGTGTTGAGGCTTGCTAGCTTCTGCTACCGTTACTAAATCTATACTTTTTTCATTTCTGACTTTTAGACCAGACAATCAGTTGAAATTCGAATTGCATCTCATCTGTTTTAATTTCAAATTGATAATTGATTGGTCACTTCTGATAAAGAATGCATGGCAAGTCACCCTGAGAGGGTTCATTAAGCTTCATCAACCTGCTCTGTGAACATTACCCCTTACATTTTATTTGCAGCGGCTCAAGGGTCAAGCAAGTCATGCCCTGATCTACGTTTATCCTAGAGTCTACATGCTAAAGTTTCCGTCCTTTTCTATCAGTGAGTCAGTTCAGATCCTGATGGACAGGTTGGCAACTTGCATGGCAGCATCTGGCATGTGTGTGTAAGTGTGTTAATGTGTCAGTGTACGGGTGAGTGTGGCATCAGTCTGAGGAGTGCTCAATTGCTAAATTGCGCTTGCTAATTGCTCTTAATATGAAGTTGAATCCAAAGTAATTATTGAAAGCACCAAAGAAATGAAATCATTTGTGAGTTGAGTCGTAGCTCTGGTGGATTTGCATGGATGTTACATTAGTCCATGTTCTTGAGGAAAGCTCTGTCTGTGTAGAGATAGATGCTGAAATAGCGTCATGTGGTGTTCACACCAAACAAACAATTGTTTGATTTGTGTGCACATGAACATGTGAATGTTTTGTGGCACAAGACTTCATCTCTATACATTATAAGGTGAAACCAGTTTAGCAGAAGGAGGCAGTGCTAACTTTGAAGTGATAAACAAAGGTTTTCCATCTAAAAAACATATAAGTAAGTAAATAAATAAAATCAAAAAAAGTTGTAGTTTGAGGGATCCCAGAAACCACTTGGACACAACCAATTTGTCTCATATTTTTGAGATGCACCTCTACCATCAAACTTCATTGAGGGTGATAATTTGCTGAAAATCTGATTTTCCACCTTTACCAAAAAGGGAGCAAAGACAGTAGAGAGTTGAATGTGGCCAAAATTAGCACCATTTGTAGGTTTATTCCTCTTCAGTTCTACCATTCATGTAGCCCAACAAGAATTTGAGTCTTTCAGCTTTACATTGGCTCATGAAAATGTTCTAAATCCTGTTTGGTGTGAATGCAAACCTTCATTACACAGCTGACGTTTGCGCTGCATCCTGTGTGCATCACTAACTCCAGCTCCAATCCATGCTCTCTTCGGTCGAATGCTTGTGTCATACAGAAAACGACACATAGCATCTCAAACAAACCAAGAGGCATTTCTCTGCTCCTCTGCTGATACACGTCAAGACTATTCTTGACAGAGGTGTTCCTCATTGGGGACTCTGTGCATGCAGCAGTCATCACAGCCAGATTTATGGTTGTTGATTAAAAAAAATTGCCAGAGCAGATCCCAAAGCTTTATTGAACGGTATGTTCAGCGAAAGGAGATGAAGGTTTTTCTGGAGTGTCTGAAATAAAGGTTGAAATTACAGTGCTGCTCTCATCAGGTGGCAGGATTGAGGGATGTCGTGCCTGTCGCCTGGTTTGTTTAATCAATTATATAATAGTTAACCTTCATTCTGTCAGTTTTCTGTACCGCGGCCCAGTGGGGAAGCCTTTAGCGTGTGATGTGAACGATGATGTCAGAGTGAAGCGTGCAGAGGAGCAGGCAGAGCCGGGCATGGACTGAAGCTACAGTTGGCATTTCCCTTGTTGCCAAGCAAAGTCTCCTAATCAGATCAGGACAAGTGGATTAGTGCCAGTCCTGAGTGCAAAGCTGGTGACAAAAGCTTCAACCACCCAGCCTCTCCCACCTCAACACCCCCCGGCTCCAACACTCGTCTTATGTCCATGATTTTCTCCTCCACCATCCTTCCTCTCCAGTCCTCAGGGAGCGTTCTTCCTCATGTTTTTCAGCCAAATCCAATCATGTTAGCCTCTCCACTCCTGGTCCTGGCTGACTAATGCCTTTTCATCTAAAGGGCAGATTTCGCCAAAGAGTCACCCCGCTATCTCCTCTGATGCCATCCGTTCTTCTTCTTTTTCTTCCCGTTGGCTGTACATTTCCTCCTCTTCCTCCTGGTCCCTTGAGGCTGCTATTTCTTTTCAGATGAACCTCAGCAAACCCTCAGGTGTCTTGATAAGGTCGCAGCCACTCAAAGCATGATGGGTCCACATATTTTCTTGCTGCCCAGAGATCATCCATCAGCATTGAGGCACTTTCGCCCTTTTTTCACCACAAATTCTGATAAAAAAAATCATTTCAAGATAACAAATGACCTGCGGCCACCTCAATAATATTTTCATAGTTTCTACAGCTGGTAGATTAATTAAAATTTCACAGTTCTTTATTTCTGTAAATGCCATTTGAAGCTTCAGGTGAATATGTAGGTTAATTTTATTGCAGAATAGGAACACTCTGACACATTTCCAAGACTAATGGCTGCTTTGTATTCAGGACATGTCACTGTTTTCTGTAAGCATTGTGACGAGGACAAACAGTCCCTGAACGCCTCACTCTCAGTAAAGGAAAGAACAAAGGAGAAATTCTTAACATCTGCAGCCTGGTGGTGTTTTTGTGGGGGGTGTGAGGAGGAGAAGAAGGGGCTGGACAGGGAGGGGGATGCTGGGCTGGCAGTTGCCATCATTAGGGGAAACAAACAGGGAGTGATTGTTTCGGCAGAGCTCAAGCTGTCACAGCAGGAATGGCCAGTTGGTGTTGGTAATGGGAAGCCGGCCTGCAGAGAAGGTTAGAGTGATAGTTGGAGCCTGAAATGGGACATTATTACAGATTGTGCTGCTGTTGGCTGCCTCCATTGAACCTCTTTGATGTTTCTGCTTGTTGGGGTCTGACCAGCAGCATTTATCAAGAGGAAGCGACCAATTTTGCCAAACACTTAAGCAGACTCTGTCAAAGCAGTGACAAGGATCCTGCTGCTAGAGTGAATCCTCCAAACCCTGCAGCATCCAGATTTAAGGGTATAAAAAGGGCTGTGGACACTTTCAGCCTGCAGCCATCACACTGTATGGGCAGTAGGAAAACCCATAAAAAAGCATCCACTGAGTGTGCTTCTTGACAAACAGGCTCAGACTTTGACCCAGGTGTTTGACAAAGAAGGGTGTAACTTTACATCGAGTTATGATCCTCTACCATTCATAATAATGAGTTCACCATGACATGTTTGAATGACTTTTTGGTGCAACTGTACTATCCAAGTTTTTGTTTAAGCTCTAGAACAGTGATCACCTTTTTTTCACTTTGCCTTATTTGGGAAATTGCAGCTCCTGTGCTGTTGTTTTTTGCAGCTTTGCAGCACACTTTCAATGCAGTGTGTTTCTGCAGATGTTTGGTTTGAAATGATGCAGGTTTTTGTGATTTTGTATCGTTTTAGCAGGGTGTACAACTTTTCTCTCAATAAAGGTCAATGTCTGCCCTTGCCAGTCACTGCAGATACAGGTAGTAATTACAGGCTGCTTTTAAAACATCTTATTGGCAGATATCAGAAGAGCTTTACTAAAATAAGGAGCTTGGATCATCCTGTGAAGTTGAACAGGTTTCAGAAGCATGCTGCCTGTTAGCCTGTCCTCTTCAGGCAGACACAGTTTCTCGCAAAGTTGATTCAGATTCCCAATTATTATGATAATGAAGTGAGGATGAGCTGGCAAATGAAGTATCCTATATTTTACAAACTGTTCATTAAATTTATAATTCACAAGAGCCTCTGTGATGGATGGCTGCTGAAGAGATTCTGTTGCAGATTACAAAAATGTGATTTCTCTTTTTTCTATTACTTTTTAGTTCTAAATTTATCATTATTCTAGTGTTATTGTGATATGTTCAGGAATTAACAATTTTTTTCCCAAAATGTCTGTGTTTTTCTTTTTTTTGTGATTGATTGGGCCACAGCATAGAGGGTGCAGTGCCTAATCATTTGTCCAAAACTGATAATTCTGTATTGGTTGCTCTCAGTTTTTTTTTTCCCTAATTGGGAACATGCTTTTACTTTGAAAGGATTCAGATATCACTCTATTTTAATATACCAGTAATTTAAGGTGGATCTGGTGTCTGTTAATTAAGGTAAATGGCAAAACAACAACAAAAACAACATCAGGGCTGCACAGTGGCGCAATGGGTAGCACTGTTGCCTCACAGCAAGAAGGTCACCAGTTTGAATGCTGGTTCATACAATGTTGGCCTTTCTGTCTGCATGTTTACGCACACATGGGTTCACTCTGGGTACTCCAGCTTCCTCTTACAGTCCAAAAATATGCTCATCAGGATAATCTTAAATGCCCGTATGCTTGAATGTATGCATCAAAGGTGGTCTGTCTTTATGTGTCAGCCCTGCAATTGACTGATGACCAGTCCAAGATGTACCCTGTCTCTCACCCTGAGACAGCTGGGATAGGCTTCAGTCACCTTCGACCCTGAACAGGATAAGTGTTCGAAAATAAAAAACACCTGACCATTTCTGTCTCTAAAGGAAACCTTTCTGCAATTTTTAGATACTTTGAGGAATGTATTTTTGGCATGAAAGCTTGCTTCACTGCTCCCTGCAGAAGAACAATTACTAGGCCAGTAACACTTAAAATTTCAGACCCACTACTTTTAATTTGCCAGTATGTAACAATAGAGGAAGTTGGATTTGCTTGGAGCTCTTTCAGCACTCATTGTTGGCATAGTTCAAGTGGAATAACAGTGAAATTTTCAGCTCTAACAATAACTAAGATGCACTGCATGTCAAGCCAGGCTACAAACAAGAAAAGGAGTGGATTCAGAAATGTGGGCGATGTGCAGAAGTTGTACCAAACTTTTTTTCTGCCTCTGAGCACTGGTTTAAAGAATCAGAAGCTTTTCCTGGACAAGAACAAAAATTGAAAATTGAATAGCATAGGAGGCAGCTCTTGAATATCTATTATATATCAGTTGTTGGGTTAAACTTTGAGAGAGCAGAGCAGATGGTTTGGGTTTGTTTTCTGCCTCTGTGTATTTGATGAATTAGGTTTAACATGGCAGAGTGAGCCCATCTTTCTGCAGGTATTTGCAGTGGCAGAGTTGATATTCTGCTGTAGATCAGGTTCAGACTCAGACTCAACAGGGTTGTGCCAATAAGACAAGCACTATACAAGTTGAAATGAGTATGAAAATGCAAATGCACAATCGACTTCATGAGTTGGCTTGTGATACTGATGTCATTGCCTGATGTTACTTCTGACTTTCTGCGTCACCACTTTCTTGGTTTGATGCCTGATGAGAACGTAAAGCTCCATTTTCATATGAGATGAGTTTAAGAGGTTTAATGTTGTGGAGAATCATTTAGTGATCATAAAAGGTGTTTTTTGTTCCTTATGTGTGTGGAGTTAGTGGGTGTCAGTGTGTAATTAATCCTTCAGAGAACACTTGAGATAAATGTGCTCCTATATATTCAGCATCACTTTGGCACTTTCACTTGGATAAGAAGCATCTGTTTCCTGCTTCAGAAGTGCGGTGGCATGAAATGGCCTTCTTTGTGTGTGTGTGTGTGTGTGTGTGTGTGTGTGAGAGAGAGAGAGAGAGAGAGTGTTTCCTCTGATGTGTTTTATTTTTGGGTGACTGTATAAGTAGCAGACTGATGAGTCACAGTGCGCTGGCACACACGCTGCCCCCTGCGGTTCCTCGGAGGTCAGCCAGGGTTTAAAGCAGATATCTGATCACGTCCCTGAAACAAAGCAAATAAACAAAATCTGCAATGACACGATTAACTGAAACCTCCGAGGCTGAGGCTGTCATAGAAAAGTCTTATAATTAATATATATAAGAGCATATCAATCTGATCTCAGAGATATTAAGCATGACGATTGCATCTGTTTTCTCCTTGTTTTGCATGCTTTGCTTTAAATCTTCCACAAACTGCTCAAAATATATTAAAAAACCTTCACTTTGGAGTATGAAAACTTCACTTTAAAGATTTAATCCTCTGAAAAAAAAAAAAATAATGGGGTGTAAAAACTACTTGAATCTGTCTATTGATTGATTGATCTAATTAGCTGGCCAATCAGAAGCAAGGGGGTTTGTGGAGAAAGGAGCCTTAAAGGAACAGCAGTTACAAAGAGGCATCTCAGACAGTGGATGAAGTATGAGTTTTCTGAAACATAGTGTGAAAAATTGGTATTTTTGGGGAGGCTCCAAACATGTAAAGCTGCTAAAAGGTTACTAGAGAGAGGTTTCAAATCTGAGAAAGCACAATACCCCTTTCAAAGACATCACTAGATTACAAACCCAACAGCTTTGATGCTAAAATGATGCAGAGATGGACCAAACATGGACCTGGTGGAATTTAGCCAAAACCTGTACTTACTGCACAAAGTTATTCAATGTGTAATAGGCTGTCTTCTGTAGCTTCATTAAAAACCCTATTCTTGGAAAATATGTGCTGTATATTAGAAGATTTTCAGTTGAAGAAATTCAGTTGTTTGGCATCGGGTTTGACCTTTTTACAGACACTTCAGCAGGATTTCTGCAGCTGTTTTTTCCTCTTCCCCCATTTATAGAAATCTTTGGTTCATCAGCATAGGGACCCAACCTGGATCTATTGTCTCTTCCCTGAGAACACTGCAGCACAAGTTTCAGTGATTTACCGACATATTCTTCTACGTTCTTTGTTTCACAGCTTGAATTTGTCCTCACATGTCTTTCTTTTTATCATACTTTGCATGTTTCAACAAACTGAACCTTTTCGCCCACACAGTTGAACTTCGTTTTCCTCTTTTCTTGTCTTTATCATCTCTCTTCTCTATCAGTGACATTTTGAAAGGTCAGAGTAAGCCAAAGAAAGATGAAAATCTTAGCAGGATAAGGTGAAAATGATGCACCAGCAGGGGCAGGATTATATCTGTCATTCCAAGTCGATGAAAAGAGCTTTAACGTGTTTTGAGGAAATATTCGGTAGGTGCAGCTGCGTCCTAAAACAAGGTCAAAACTTGCAGACTTAGACCCTGTTCAGTGAAAAACTAAGAAGATGTTTTTCTGATTTCTGTCAAAACCAGTTTGGCTGGCAAGTGAAGTATATGCATCAATTGTGATAAAGTTTGAGTTTGTCCTCTACCTCAGGGGTTGTGACCTGTTGACTTATGCAACAGTTTTTCTTCATGTGAATTTATTCTTGCATCACTCTAGTTTTAGTATTCCTATGATAAATAGAAACACTAACATGATAGAGGATTTCCTGTTTTGGGAGCATGAATGAAGAGTAATTATCCCACAAAATATAGTCCAGAGTGAATTCACACCACATATGTCCTTTTGAATTTCAAGAATACAAAAGAGATGGCTGCAGGTCACAAAACTGTCCAGGAAAATCCTGAGTTTGGCAAAAAAGAAGGCAAACAAAAGAGAATACAAGAGTACCATCTGTTCATGTTTAGCTTCAGGACTGTGTTACTGTTCCCACAGCCAAACGCTGCATTTAACAAGCAGCACGCTCGGCTCTGAGCTGCTGCACTGAAGCTGTTTTCCATGTAGCAGCACGACACCCCAAATGAGCCGTGTAATGTCGCTTCCTGAAACGGATGGCTTCGTTGTTCTGACAGTCCTTATGAAAGATGCATGAACGCTGGAGTCTGTGATGCTTCCTCATACCTTTATCAAATGAACCAGCCAAATCTGAGCTGTTATTACCCTCGGCATGCCCTTACCTTACAAACTAGCCATATTTCAACACCTCTTTGTTTTTGCTTTGTGAACACAATGCATCAGCTCATGAGGCCTCGGGATGTGAGGTCTATCTCTCTCAAATGGACTGAGTCTTTTAGTGCAGCTGTGTTTCTGAGGCTGCAACAGTTCAATCATGTTCAGCCAGGGATCTGTTTTCAATGCTGCACTTTGCATGGAGCTAGCAGGGGGTCTTTAGTGACCTCAGGATACACGCAGCCCACTGTCCTGTCATCCTGCAGCCGCTCTGCTTTTGATCATGCTGTCTGCACATCAAAGATGCACAAAGGCACTCTGCCAGAGAGGAATACAGCCAAAAGCTTAAAGCAGTTTGCTGTAAAACAAACAGGGCGGGGGCGAAGACGAGAGGAAAAAGATCCTGAGCCACTGTGAAATACGATGATGTGAAACATTGCTCCGTATGAGCAGAGCATTGTCTACAATACTGCATGCAGGTTATTGTTTTACTCCTACTTTTGGACATGATTCTCTGGTCTTTTGTTTCCTTTGTGACACTGAAGCACTTGAGGTGGGACTAAATATGTCCTCCTAAATCATTGCTTGCTCTTTCTGAAGGAGAAACTGTGATTCGCCGAAACATAGGGAGGGGTGTCAAGAAACAGTTCCTATTGAGAATTGATAATAAATGGTTCAATCCATTGACATCATTTGTAATGACTTGCTTGTTGATTCTTTGCATTGCTCGGGAGCGGCCGGACCTTGACGTTTACTATTCAGCCCCTGCTATTTTTATAAATACAGTTTCTCAAGAAAACTCTGAGTCAGGATTATCTGCTTGAAGTTTCACAGAAGGAGCTGTAAAACTGGGCACTCAAAGAAATGTTTGTTATTCTCACACAATAGATTCATATCCGATACATTCAACATGATACGTTATACTGTCCCTCTAGTATAACACCATAAGAAAGCATGATTCCCCCTCTTTAAAGTATTGAGCATCTGTGTAGCATTAACCACACTGTGCTCTTTTATAAGATAAACTTCCAAAGCATCTGAAATCTGCACAGATGACAAAGTCTGCACCACACTGAGCTGTTTTCTTTATGTTGTATTTCTCATTTATGTTACACAGCCAGTTCACACAGTAAGGATGGAGAGAAATGTGGCCACATAATGTGAGAAGATTCATTATTTCTCCACATTTGGTGCAAAGAAGTGATAATCAATCCATGAGAGCTAATAATTCAAACCTCCCGTAGCCACCCAGAGCCTGACAAACAGTGAGATGCATGATGTCTTTGCTCCATCAAAATCTGATCAGCAGTGTCTCACATGTGGTGCATGATGGAACGATGAGCAACAAACAAGAAAACAATCATGATGAAATCAACAACACACGCGTGCAAGAAAGGTGCGGCCTCACAAACAAACTTATTCTGAATGCATGAGATGAAGAGAGAGCGCTGAAGACACAGAGAGGCCCGCAGAGAAAGAGGATAAGTGAGTTAACTCTGCAGAGGAATCTGTAACTGATTGCTTTCTCTTCAGCCTGAAGGCTCCAGAGCTTTAATGCTGTGAGAGCAGCCAGGAATAACTCTGTAATGCACACAGTTCAGGGGGGTGGCTCCTCTGATTTGGAGCCATTAGGCTCTCTCATGTCTGAATGAAGGTTTTGCTGCAGAATAAGGGCCCATGAAAGGCTCTAATGACTTTTCTGCTGACACAACCAAAACTGTAATAGGTCAGTATTGATGATCATATTGTAAAGGCCAGGTTGAAAAATGTCTTCAATCTTTTATAAAGACACTGCAAAGGTGTGAAAACTGTGCCAGAGTTGTGCATGAATTCAAACCAAAGCCAAACATGAAGACAGTCACGATGATTGGAGAAAAATAAAAAAAAAATCCTCCGGCACCTTATGACACTGGTACCTTCTTGAAGCACTTTCTTCTAAGGTTTTACTCCATGTCTAATTTCTTGCTTGTGTTGTACGCCGCTTTAGTCAAAAGATCTGCTGAATGAAATTTTACAATTGTAGATTCTCTTGAAGTTTGTCAGTGTTTGGATCCAACTAGACTCAAAAAACACCCCAAGGTATCCCTTTCACTGCCCTTAACACCTTCTGTAGGTGTTAAACAACATGACAGTACACAGAAAAAACAGCAGAAATGACTTCAAATGATAATATTTTACGCCTTCTTGAGTAAAATTGATCCTCAAATGCAAGAGCTCAAGAGGATGGAAATGGAGTTTATACACTTTCCTGGACAGTAACTCAGAGCTGCCGTTTCCATGCTGGATCTAAATTCAGGTCAGTGGGTCAAGGACTGTGCTGCAGGAGTAATGCATGTAAATGAAACCAATTTTCAGCACAGTGAGACGATGTGCAGCTCCAGAAAATGTAAAATACAGGGCAGAGGATTCAATCATTTGTTGGTTGTTTATCTTTGCAGCGTTCTGCTTATTGAGTTTCCAGCTGGAATAAGATTTGTGTGTTTCACACTTATGGAAATTCTGTCTTTGCATGAAGGCGTCCAGTCGTTAGCGGTATATTTCTGACCTTTTCAAAGTCTCTTTATCATCGACATGTGTTTAACGTATGAATACAGAATGACTGCCTGCTGCTGCCGCGCTCATCTGGCTCGCCTCTCTATCTGAAAGCCTCTGGTGGGATGCACATCTCACACTGGTTCCCATTTTCTGTGTAAATGCCAATGCCAATCTTCTGTTTGGCACCATGTGAGAGGTGGGAGGGGAGCAGGTGGGAGGTCTGGAGGTGGTGAGGTGGGATGCGTCCAAAACGCACAATCCCATTATTGGGGGTGAAATCATGTCTCACAGATCTAAATTTCCTTGTGCTTTTGAGATAAGCCTGTTGAGAAATAACCAGAGAGAATTTCTCTTTCCCTCCCTTGTGGTCTGATGGCTGTTAAGTCGGCTCATGTCTGAATAGTGGAGATTGGAGAAGTGTGCTGCACCTGTGAAGATATCATTTACTTCTAGTGAAAAGCATCCTTTTTTGATGTAGTGGGTTTTCTTCAGCTGAGATTGCTCCTCAAATGGGGTAAAAATCTAAAAATCTCTTCATGTGAAAATCAGTACGTCAATATCTGATTAGTTTGGTGCTGAAGAGAACAAACTGAAGCAATCGCAAACAACCACAATTTTTCAAAGACAAGGTAAATTTATAGCCTTGGGTTTAGCTGGAGGTTAATAGAGTGCTAATTTATGTGTAATTTGTGTTGCTGGGAACATTGCTGGGTTGTTAAGCTTTAGATTTCTGCATCAAAACAACAAACACAAGGCTGAAGAGTGAAGAGATATTTAACAGATTGATCCTTTGTGCAAACCTTTCTTAAAGCAGAGGAACAGGAAGTAAAGAAGTGACAACAAAACAAATTTTTTCATGTCATATTGCAGCTGTTTGCCTCGTTTGCTAACTTCTTTTTATGCTCAGTTTAAAAGCATAGACACATGATCAATGTGTCCCAATCTGCATTTAGCACTTTTAGATGCAATATACTCAAATGACTTTCCCATCTCAAATATGAATTTCCACACAGCCTCATTTACCTGAAAGAGCAGCCAGAGCTTGTTTCAAACCTGGTTCATACTTTTGCTTTGAACTGACACAGTTGTCTCATAACTAAAAGTAGTAAAAACAAGGACTGTGAGCCCTTTGGTTAGTCCACCGAGCGTGATCATGCTCTCGATCGTACAGTTCACCCCTCAGACATCTCCTCTTTATACTTTCTTGAAATAGCTGCTGGATGATAAATGGCAACACGTGTCAGCTTCAATAAAACACATGATGCTCAAAATTGAAGCGGGACTGGAAAAAAGCAATTCTGATGAAAATACAGAACACACTTTACTTGTGGGTTTTGCAGGAACAATGCATTGACACATTGACAAAGAAGTATGTGGTGCTCACAACTGTTTCAGCCACTACAGCGAAGACGTATAAACTCTGCTTCATCAAGCGTCTGAAAGTGACTTGGTGCAAAATTTCACAGATTATAAGTGAAATATAAGGGGTACATTGCAGACTGGAGTCTCTCTGTATCATCGAAGGCAGACTTAAGATCTATAATTAACTTATTGATTGTTCTTTCTCCTCACTGAGCTGCATAATACTCATAACTCCTTAGACTCTGAATCAAGTCTTTCACAGTCGATGTGTTGGGATTCAGCATTCTGTGTTATACCTTTGGGAAAATAGTTCATAAACTGTCACTTGAGGAGATAGTGATCATCGGGTCTCAATCTAGGTGCACATTGATGCGTAAGTTGTAGGTGTGCAGCAATATCAGTCTAAAACTGTACAAAGTGCAGATGTGTTTGCTCGGTATAGACAGAGGTCTTTAACAGGGGTTCCATGGAATTACTGAAGAGGGTCTGTGACATTGTGGTTGATTTGGCAATTTTTTAGCATTTGTGAAACTGACAACAAGTTTGTTTATCTTTGGCAGTGGCACTAATAAGCCAATCCTTCTGTTTTCACATTCATGTTTAAAATGAAAATGCTAATCTGAATAGTTTCTGTGCTGCTGATGTTGGTACCAGTTGACAAAGAGTGTTTACAAATGGCAGTGGCAAGCTGCTCACTGTGCCTCTCAAACAAACCTGGTGATAATAACTTCTCTAAACTGCTTTGTATTGACTGCACAATAAAAAAGTAGTTTAAACATGGCACTGACCCAGTTTAATATAAAAACCATTGTAGGCATATAACCTTCTCAATCTCTTGTTAGCTAGTGGGTCCTTGTTTTGAAAATATTGAAGAACCACGGTAAAGACAGTTTGACTTCATCTGCCTACACTGCAAAAACTGAAATCTATGCAATTCATTATGTCTCATCCGAAGTAAAAGTTGCCTTATTATTCTTGATATGAGTCATATTCAGCTGACAGGTCCACAAAAATTTCCTCTTCAAGTTTCTTGAGATGACAAAGATGCGTCAATACAAGAAACTTTTTTTCTTACCCCATCGGCAGACTTTTCAAGCTTGTTACATGCAATGGAGATTGAACTTTTGTCTATGAGTGATTCGGATTTAGTCTTTTTTCTGAGCTTGTAAGTATTAAATTGCATTGTCGTAGAAAAAAAAGGATCACCTTTTAATGCTCTAACAGCAGTGAGTAGAAACCTTGATCCTTGGTTTTTCTTTGTCTCTTTGTTGTATATCGCAGCTTGCTGATGGGTGTTTGTTTTACAATAAGGAGGAGAGGTCAATTAGCCCTGTGACATCCCTCCTGCAGTGTCCTCCTCTCTGGCACACTGCCCTCAATGCCTCCCGGCTCTCCTCAGTTTGTAGTAGCACAATGTGGGCCAGCGTGAGCGCAGGCACCCTTCTTTAAGCTCTCAGCTCACACTATTGGCTGGATGATAGTTGTGTTGTTCAGTGGCATGTTGATAAATTATGTTGAACACCTGCGCAGCACTGAGACAATACCTCCTGCCAGGCGTTCATACTTTATGGCTGTAAACACAGTGGCCTCTTTAGAGAGCTGGATGATGATGAAAACTACAGCCCAGATGGCCACTTAGCTGTATAGCGTGTAGCCTTTTGGCCAGATTGCTATTAACAAAATCAATTTATAGTCGTTTTTCATCACTGACCTCTCCACGAGGTATACACTACATTAAATGTTACATTAAATGTTACATTAAATGTTACATTAAATGAGCAGTGTGCCTTGGAAATCCTTCTCTTCCTGTGGTTTATCCTCTGATTTGCAGCCAGTGAAGATAATGGACACTGAGATGTGCGACTGCAGCTGTCTCTTGTGTCTGGCTGCAGTTTCTTGCCCCTCGTATTGATTGCTATTGATCTGGACCCTCTGCCTGCAGCTGTAAGCTAATTCAGCCTGCTGCGTCTTCCGCTGACATTTTCATTGCTGTATCTCCGTGTTGTTGAGTGAAACCATAAAGCACTGTTTAATACGCCCTCCTTGACTTCATAGTCTGAGCGCAATAAATTACTTCATTGTCTGCTGATCGACAGTCACAGCTTGGATATATATTCTTTTCATGGCTGCTCTCAGAGGGAGCAGACAGTCTAGCAAGTCATTGAATTAACAGTCTCATCTCACTCCTTGAGAGTTTCTGTTGCACATTTCAACTACACGAGCTGACCAGGGTGATTCAGATCACAGGCAGAAGAAATAATTTGAGTAGAAATAACTTAGAACGTCACTCTCAGGAAAATAAAAAATGATACAACATTGGGTTGAGAAAAAGTTGGACAGAAAAGAGATATCAGTTAAAACGAAGCATTTCAGACAGATGCTGAATTAAGATTTCTAAAACACCAGTGAGAGAAAAATTGGCAGATGCTTGGACAGAGGCCTGTTTTTTTTGTAATATCTTGGCACAAACATTTAGCTTGTTATGTACTGTCGAAGTCTTGTGACGCAGAGAGAGGGGAAAGTTAAACAGGAATCGAGAGATTGGGCTTTCTTTAACCTGTGAGACTAGAAGTATTTCTTACTTTGACAAGCATTTCATCTCTGGTTTTCTCTAGTTCGGCCAATAAGTTATTTATCAGACTCTCTTAAACTGTTGTGTGCAAATTGGTTACATATGTTTTAGTAGAGATTTAACTACAAATGCAGTTGCTATGCTCTCAATTTTG
Organism: Thalassoma bifasciatum; assembly: GCA_008086565.1. NCBI lineage: Eukaryota > Metazoa > Chordata > Actinopteri > Labriformes > Labridae > Thalassoma > Thalassoma bifasciatum. The sequence goes on from RPOG01001122.1 coordinate 90,421, forward strand.
TCCTTTGTCTCATGGTGGATCTGCCTCATATCCACTCAAAATTCATGCTGTACGGCCTAGGTGTCACGTTCTTTCTCACCTTATGCAGTTAAAAGTTTCCATAAGAGCAGCATGGAGTTACTATCAGTCGTTTGTGCTTCCCAGTAAAGAGGGTTCCTGGTTTGAATCCCTGGCTGGGCAGACACTATTTTGTGCAGTTTGCAAAAAAATGAATAAATGCAAACTAGCACTTTCACCCTTAAACTTTCAACCAATACTACTATTTTATCCTCTCCTTATAAATGTATATAAATGCTGGAGCCTACCAAGAGCGTGGAATTAATATTTAGTCATCAATTAACTTACCTCTGTATCTGGTCTACTCTAAACATATACATAGTGTTTTTTAAACTGTCTTAAATATACTTTAACATCAAGTTCATTCTTAAATTGAACTCAATGGAGCATTTCGTATTTTATTTGTATGAAATCCCCCCTCCTTCTCATTTATAAATGGTACCTTCCAATGGACACACCTCCTCCTGGGCCAATCCCAGGCTGCAGGTCTGTTTGACAGTTCATGGTTTAGATGGCAGGAGAGCACAGGTGACAAACAAAAGTTACCTTTCACAGTTTTAATAATAAATGAGTGACTCATGTGAAGAAACAATCAGTGTACTCAAAGCGGTTTGTTTATTTTGTTGAGTGTTGCCAACAGCTATCATACACACAGCATGCATGTGTGCACTGAACACCACAGGACATGGATCACAATAGGTGATCTAAAGTCAACGGTACAGTATTTTTTAGACATTTTTTTGTTCATATTGTAGTGATTTGCTGTTTTTTTTTTTTTTAAAGCAGCTTAAAAATAGTTTTTTTGAAAATTGAACAGTTTTCATATCAGCTCTCACTCCTTCAATCTTCTTCTCTGCCCAATCTATCACTCAGGGCTCAGTCCACTGGAGCCTTGAGTGTTTTTTTCTGTAGGAATATTTGCTGAGGATGAGGAGAAGTGACCCACTTCTGCTCTGTGATTAAGATTTCTCTGATCAGCCTGGCTTTCCCTCCAATACAGCGGGATCATAGAGAGACTGGTTCTATGAATGAAGCCATAAATAAAAAATAGTCTCATCTTGGTTTTATTGGAGAAAGGTTTAAAGCTGTGGAGGTTTGTGCTGTCTTGTTTTTTTTTCATGAATTACCCAAAATCCTAATTAAAACATCAATTTTTGATGGCTTTTTTTGAGAGAAGTCAAATTAAATAAATGTTTTTTAATTTCTGGGGATGCTTCTTAACCTGCAGGTGCAAAGTAATCACTGCAGTGGACAGCTAATTAAAAGTCATTTTCTCCAAGATATATTGGTCTCTATGGTAGAACTGCAAATCAGCCTGTATCAAGACTTTGCCCTAAGGTGTTTTTATCCTTGGCATGGAAAAAAAAGTCAGTTTATCTGTTTAATCTACATTATGTTTTTCAAATATTTTATTTCTTTCAGAAAGTTGTGGAAAGATTTTTACATAACCTCAAACCATTTGTCTGCTATTGTATCAGAATTACAAAGCACAAAGAAAAAAAATCATATTGAAGTTAATTTTGCTTTCACTGTTTGTTTCAATCCTCCAGAAGAACAAATACACACAGCACAAACTTGGAAAAGAAAACATCACAGCCAGATTGAGTAGAGATTGAAGAATGATTTTAAAAACTAGTATGGCCTCAGGAAATAAAAGAAGGAACAAAAGAAAAATGAAATGTAGGAGAAAGTTAGAAAGAAAATTGGAGGTAGGTTTGTTTTCTTTTCCTAACTTGTTGAAATACAAATCATAAATGTCAGCTAAAGTAAAATGAATGGCTCAATTATTAATCCGTTGCACAGCTGCTTCAGACCTTGTTATTGTGTGACTGATGTGCTCCTGCGTCAGAAGGTTCCCTCTCTGCAGCGTTTCTACCATCAGCTCATTTTAATGTCGTATTGATTGACTCTTCAGCTGCTCACGCTCTGCATCTGCTGCTCCTAACAGGCTTTCCTGCTGAAAGTCGATGTTTACTTAGACCTATAATTGCATTCTCATAAATCCAGTAGAAGTGCAATCACAGTATCGAGAGAGAGTGATTTAAGCGTAAGTGTGGATTTGTCAGGACGTTATTATTACTGTGGGCGGAAGCACTTAGGTTTCAGATACAGCTGCTCTACTCAGGGACTGTCGATGCTGACTGTTAAAGAATAATTGAGATTTATTACAAAACAGCTGTTACTGTTGTTGGCTATTCTCCTGATAACACTTCTCTCATAACAGAAAATGCAGAGATCTTGGAAGAGGGACTTATCTGCAACAAATATCACCATAAGCACCAACAGAAAGATAATTCAAAGAGTTAGGAAGCAGAACTTTTCTTCTGAATCATCAAAACCAGGCAAAAACTGAGGACGAGTGCACTTAGACTCATCTGTAACAAGAACTGTTCATTTTCTGCACTGAAATGTGCTTTGAGTCTAAATTTTAGGATGTTTGTAACTTTTCTGAATCTTTTCTCACCTCAGGTTTAGTTTATAATGAAGCCCATTCCCCACAGTTAGAAAAACAAATTGTAAAAATGGATTTTTTGAGATTGCTTTCTGTTCTGCCTATATTATGTCAATGTTTTGAGATAAAAAGCCAAAATTTTGACAATTTGTCCTCAAACTTGCGGAAATAGGCTTCCATAAGTTTTCCGCTCTCTGGATATTTTTGTATTCTGTTTCTATTTCTTTTAGTTACATTCATTTTAGATGTATGGTTGGCACAGAAGCCAGACCTCTCTTCTCTATCAGACTCTGACCCTCTGTTGTCTCTCTCCCTGCAGGTCCATGGGGTCGCTGTATGGGCAGTGAGTGTGGACCAGGCGGCAGTCAGAGCCGGGCGGTTTGGTGTGCTCACTCTGAAGGCTGGACCACTCTGCACACAAACTGCAACCAAACAGAGCGGCCGGAAAATCAGCAGAGCTGCTTCAGAGTGTGCGACTGGCACAAAGACCTGTACGACTGGCAGCTGGGGGCCTGGAATCAATGTGTCCCCGTGTCCATGCGCAGTGCAGGGGTGCAGCGCCCAGCTGTGTGCACCCGGGGAGACGAAGGCATCCAGACTCGGGAGGTGGGCTGTGTCCAGAAAGCGAACGGCGAACCTGCAGAGGATGCAATCTGTGAATACTTTGAGCCCAAACCACGTCTAGAGCAGGCCTGCCTCATCCCCTGTCCCCGGGACTGTGTGGTGTCTGAGTTCAGCCCGTGGACTGTCTGCTCTAAAACCTGTGGGATGGGCTTACAGAACAGGATCCGCTTCGTCCTGGCGCCACAGCTCTTTGGTGGTGCAGCCTGCCCAAACCTGACTGAGTTTCAGACGTGCCAGCCAGGGCCCTGTGAGGGAGCTGAGAGTCTGTACAGCCTCAGGGTGGGACCCTGGGGGCCCTGCTCGGTGCCTCTGCCAAGGCAAGCCAGACAAGCTGACGAGCTAGCGGAAGAAAGCGTCTCACAGTCCAGAGATGGAGACAAACAAACCTCAGAGGGTGTAAAAGAGTCCAGTGAAGGTGAGAAACAGACTAAAGGAGGGGACAAAAAGAACAGAGAGGGCAAGCAGCATAAAGAAGGAGGGAAAAGGTCTAAAGAGGGTAAGAAAGCGTCCAAAGACGGGGACAAAGCAGCCAGAGCAAACAGAAAACTCAGCAAGGCAAACGGAAAACCAGACAGACCATCCAGACAGGCGGACAGGCCCAAACGACAGAAAAAGGCCAAGAACAAAGAGAAGAGGGAGAAAATGAGAGAGAAAGCCCGAGAGAGGCTGAGGGAGAAGGGGAAGATGAGAGACCCTGAAACCAGAGAACTGATCAAGAAGAAGAGGAACCGGAACCGCCAGAACCGCCCTGGAGGAAAGTTCTGGGAACTGCAGGTTGGATACCAGACCAGAGAGGTGACCTGTGTGCACAAGAGCGGGGACGTCGAGGCTCTGAGGTAAGAAACCCAAAAAATGTGTCCTCATATGACCCCTCCCAGCTTCCATACATGGTTTCAGCTTCAGTCAGCAGAGTCCTTGTGTCACTGCAGGCTGCAGGGGGGATCCACACTGTTTGTCAAAGCACTTTGGCTCCATTTTCTTCATAGCACTCTGGCTTTGATACTTAGGTAGTGGATAATGTACAGACAGTAAGTTGTTCTGATGAAAAGAAACCTGACAGTCACAGAGGGGTCTCGTCTCACCCTGGAGGGTAATGCAGATAGTTTGTGAAAGGCTTTTATGAAGAGATCCCAAAGACTGGCACAGGCAGGATGGCTTACATAAAGTGTTTACACAGTGTGTACAATAAGCTGTCTTCAGGGGAAACTTTCTTCAGTGGTGGGGGAGTGACAGCTTCAACCCCAAACTGAAGAGCACATAAATAAAGCAGCACAAGCCAACAACAGTGGATCAAATTAAAGAATATAGAGATATAAACGTTATGTTATGAGTCATTAAACAGAGAATTTAAATTGGCTGATTATTTAACAGTAATTAAAGAGCCTTTCAACAGACAGACACTAAGTAAACACAGACTCTCTGATCATAAACTCACTGTTGAAACTGGTCAATTTAGAAATCAGAGGTTAGAGAGATCTCAGAAAGTCTGTAGTTTCTGTCACACACAGGACAGATGGAAACCGAGATCCATTTTCTCATCACCTGTCCAAATTACATAAATGTTTGAGACATTTTCCCCAAACTTACAAGTTTAAGCCCTGAATTTCTAAATCCCCCTGAAAGGAACAAATCCAGAAGATTCTGGGAGAAGAGAGCACAACTGTTCAACTGTCAGCTGAATATGTGAGAGACTGTCAAAGAACTAGACAGGCTTTTGTGACAAACGATTAACAAGGTGTTATTGAGCCAAACAACAATATGAACAAAAATCAGTATCCATGTAAATATAAATCATTGTTGATTTATTTATTTATCTATCGTAACTGGTTCATGACATGTAGGAGGGGCAGGCCTCAAACACCAAGGTCTGCCTATAGCTCTACCCCAGTAGGCTTCCAGAGGGCTGGCCAATCAGAGAGAAGAGGGTTTGTGGAGTGGGGAGCCTTAAAGACAGCAGCTGATAAGAAGCATTTTAGATAAATAAGACTTTTCTGAAACACCAGTGTGAGAAAAATAGGAATTTCTTTTTGAGCTGTAAATCATGTTAAGATACTTAATGGGTCCCAGAGGGGTAGAATAGCTTTAGAAAGGATAACACCCCTCTTTTTTCCTCTGTATTGTTTTGGCTTCACTTTTGGGGTGTTGTAATTTTCTATTATTTTATTCATTTTTCTTCATTATTTCCGGTTCAATGTGAAAGTTATGGGTCTGATTCTTGCAGAATTTTTCTTATATCTACACTTGTATTTTAAAGTTTTCTGGCTTAAGGAAGATTGTAGGTTCCATTTTCACTTTCACACCCCTTTCCGGACCTGAAGGCCGACATCTTCTCTTACAGTCCTTGGTTTTGACTTGCAGAGTGATACTTTTGGATGTGTTTTGTTGCCCCCTGAAGAAATGTGTTGTTTAGCTTGTTGACATACTCTCACAGGGAGGGATGAGGCTTGTTTGTTGTGAGCTGTCAGAAAGCTGTATGCATGTCTGTGAAACACAATGACTTCAAATGTCAGAGCTGGTATCAGTCAGTCAGAGAGTACGTGGAGAGAAAGTCTGTGAGCCTTCCTTGAATCTCTTTTCTGTCTGGAAGCTAATATTTGAAACAGTTAGTCTCGGATCCTCCTTGAAGGCTTGAGTTTGATGAATGGACTCTGTCTGCTGTTCTCCCATTATTAAAACAACATATATTAATAATAGATAATGAGTCGATACAAGACCCCAGGAATAAGTGGGAGTGATATTTGCTGTCAGATTTATTTAGACAACCTCATTTTGTCTCTGATGGACCATGGAGACGATGTATTTGAAGTGATCCAATTAGTTATCAGAATTTCAATTTTTAGATGAATAGTTCCTGTTCTCACTCTCTCTAGACTTTTGCATTTGCTGAAAATTTCCTTAACTTTAAACCAACACTACCATGCATGGTTCAGTATTTTCTGTTTGAATTTATTCCTGAATATTTCACTTTGTATTGGGAGCGCACAGGGCGTCTCTCAGCTCTGTAACGCTGCTCTCTTTCCTCGAAGCTCCTCCAAGAGACGTGCAGTCTCTATAAATGTTTCTCTGCAGCGAGGTCACCGTCCATGTGTTGTCTGAGAGCCGTGCTCTTTGTGAGGAGATGAATGGCCTCATTCTGTCTCTCTGTGCCTCTCGCCTCTAATAGAGGCCAGTGAGTAGCTTCCATTACAGGCAGAGAAAATCAAGGCTCTTGTGATACATTTGCTTTTAATGCCTGAGAGAAGGTCAGGATTCATAAATCATTCAAACTTCAAGCAAACGCCACTCCTCATGTGCCAGCGTTGAAGGGGAATATTATATTTGCATGACACACAGTGGGATTAATATCCGCTGTGAAATATTTACCCAAAAGAGATCACTTATACGTGCTGATGCTCTGAATGCACAGATGGCCTCAAAGCTTCAAAGAGGCTTAGTCCATGTTGATGACCGTATTAGTGTTGGTCTAAGTCCAAGATCAACTTTATTTACAGTTGAAGCATCACTATGGGACCATTTGATCTGAAACAGCTAATCATCTCCCAAACTAACCCTCATCCTGGGCTCTGACTGTCTGCAGAGAAACCTTTTTATATGACAAGGTTTACATATAAGCACTATCTTTGAAATGTTATTAAATATCAATTCTACTGATAAATACTGTACAACATCTGTATCTTTTGATAAAACTGACTGGGTTTAGTTTTATAAAGTAGCGGTTCCCAAAGCGGAGGCAATGAAAAACTGACAGGGGTTTGTGAAATGCCTTTCAAAGGCAAAATCTATTTACAAATTTCATTCATTTTTTTTGTAAAACCTAGCCAAAATAGGTGAAAATGTGATATTTGACCACTTTGATCAGCCTATTGGTTCACAGGACATTTGCCGGTCCTGGGCTGAAAGGTTAGGACTTCTGTGTCAGAGAATATTTTACTTTGGCAAGAACATCCACAAATTTTGAAATGATTCCAGTTTTCAGACTTGTGAAGTTAGAAAGTATGCTGCAAATCCATCAACAATAGAAATTCCAAGCATAGTGAAGATAGAGAGATGGAAGTGCTCCAAGCCTGCAGGGTTTGCTCAGAGAAACACTTCAGAAGTGGGTAATCTGTCTCTGTGTGTCAGCACTATGATTGACCAGTGACCAGCCCAGGATGTGCCCTGCCTCTCACCCAAAGACAGCCGGGACAGGCTCCAGCGGCCTACAACCCTGAACAGAATAATCTGTTGAAGATGAATGAATGAATGAGTGAGTGAATGAATGAATGAATGAATGAACTTAGCTTGTGCTTTGTGAAAACCTGTGTTTTTCATTTGATTGAAACAGTGGTACAGTACAATGACAGTGACTAACATTAAAAATGGCAATCGTTGCAGAGCTAGCCAGCTAACACCATGGACACTTAAAGTCATAGATGCATTTTTTGTCAGCTGTTTTCACTCCGATTCTCTGTGCACAGAGAACTGCACAGGCTGGCTTCACAATGGAGGCCAATGGCGGCGCCTGTGATGAGGTTCTTTGACTTCAAAACCATTCAAAAGGCTGAGCCATACTATCTGTTGTATGTAAAGTCTGGGGCTAACACACACTCTGTACTCAGGGCCTCTCAGCTGGTGGTAGAATCAGCCATAAGCACCAATAGCTGTTCAGCAAAGTGAGAGCTGAAGCTGACTTAAGCCACAATTGAAAATCTTAACTTCAGCTGAGCAAGTTTTCCCCTGGAAGCAAGCTGTCGAAGAAAGTTGTGTCTTTTTAATGTTTCATAAAATTATGTTTCTTAAGCCAGTGAGACCCTTTTTTTCTCTCACATACACACATGCATGCACACACACACAGAAGATTCTGGAGATACATAATTGGTATGCAGCATGTTCAATGTGATTGTTTTGGTGTGTGGGGTATATTGTAATTACATCTCTGCAGCATGTTTCCATTGTTGCATTTTTCATGGGTCCATTAATTTGTGTTGTCTTTGAATACAGCAGCAAAATGCAAATTGATTGTCAGAGCAAATATCTTGCAATGGATTTAACCAGAAAAATGTAAATACATTCATTAATAAAAAGAGAAGATGCATCTCAGTGGCTGCGGGAGAATACAAGTTTAAGGAAGTAGCACACACACAGAAGATATCTTGTGTAAAAGGGTTTCTTGAAGTTCACTGGAGTTGATGGAAATTGAGCCTAAAAGGGGGCTAAAGTTAGAAAAAAAAAGAGAGAGAGAGAGAGAGAGAGCCAGAGAAGAGAATACAGCCTGCTATTATTCCAAATGGTCCGCCAGCCTTTACAGAAGCGAAGAAAAACAAGAGTCTTTCAGCTTCACAGCCCCCATCATCAAACAGAAACTGTGTGCCGAGAAGCAGACGCTGAAAGCTGGGATAACAAACTGTTTGTGCTGGTAATGAACAACTTTCAGACTGTCTTTATCTCAAAGGCTGACTCAGACAAAGGGAAGCTGTAGGGTGAAAAGCAGTGTTTCTTTTAAATCTGTGTAATCCTTACACCACACACTCTTTCTGTAGCTCTAATAATCCTTCTCTTTGACTGTAGAGGCGTTTTACTCAGAGAAATGTTTTACTTTCTCTTCTGTCTGCCGTCTTCATCCACTGTTTTATTTCTGTCAGCTGGAAAGTTAATGAGATGCTTAGTTTTCACATCATGGCTGTAAACAGTGGATTCACTGAAGTTACACAAATTCGATTTTAACTCTTCAAACTTTTTATTTCACTCCATTCAACATTTTTACTGTTATCACCAAAAAAGGAAAAGAGAGAGAGAGAACATAACTGCACATAAAACAAATGTCCATGTGAATTGGTTCTTCACCTGTTTGTTAAAAAGTACACGTGTGACTTCATTTTAAGTATGTGGATATTTCCTACAAAGTTGCAGGGTGGTGCAATGGTTAGTATAGTGCAAAGTCCCTGAAATAAATCTAGGTTCAATTTCCTGGCTTGGCAGGTGCAGACTGTTTGGAGTTTGTATGTTTTCACTGAACATTTATGGGTTTTCTACAAGTTCTCTGGCTGTGTTCCACAGACCAAATTTATGCCCATCCAGTTCATTAGTCACTCTGAATTGCTTGTTAAGCCCGTGAGGCTGTGTGTGTGTGTGTGTGTGTGTGTGTTAATGGTCATCTATCTCTCTGTTTGAGCCCTGTGATAGGCTGGTGACCTGTGTCTGCCACTCTTCTCAGCTCACACACAACACATGCCCAACATTTCGATATTTTCATTCATGAAATACTAATGACTTGTTAAATTCTGGTGTCAACCAGCAAGAGTGATGATAATTGTATAGTCAACCTGGTGTCCCTGGATGGATTTATCCATGACATCACATTTAAATTGATCTTCAGGAAAAAAGTCCACAGATTGAAACTTTTCACTAGGACATTTTAAAACTACCAGGTGCATTTAAATACTGTGGATCGCCATGTCAAAGGAAATGATAGCCAATCAGGAGTCAGCCTGACTGAAGCCTCAAACACAGCCATGGTAGAAACCGTAAAGATTCGGGATAAAGTAAGATGTGCATGGGAAATAGAGGACTGACTTATCGGTTTAAGGAGATGACAAAAGTGTCTCTATATCTGTAAACAAACCACAAACACACTGACAGGGAGAGGGGCTGTGCTGAAATTGCTATCACCGAGCAAACCAGCTTGCAACGTTAAGCCCAACAAGAATGAGACATATCTGAAGGTGTTTATTTCTCCGCATATCCTGCACCTTTGGCAGCCAGGAAAAAAAAAGAAATAATAATTATACAAAAAAACTCGTACAATGAGAAGCAAAGTATCTGATTTGTCAGAGGGATCTGGTGATAAAATAACAGCTGCTTGTGTTTTCAAAACACCATCTCTCTATTTGAGTAAAATCAATCTGAGTCCATCTGTCAAAAACAAACATCATAAGCAGATGTCCCTTCAGTCGTGTGACTCTCTCTAAAGCCTGTTTCATGATCTGTGCCTTGAGAAAATCTCTGGAGCTCTATTTTCAGCTGAATTAAGTATCTTCAAAGCTTGTCTCTGGGGGGTGACAGGAAAGTTATTTGGATGTGGGTCTTGAGGAAGCAGTAACTGATTAAATATTCTTTCTCTTGGGAAAAGCTGACTCATAAACTTTCCTTTCCTGGTGTTTCTTTTGCAGCCTGTGCTCTCAGGAGACACTTCCTGTGACCTTCCAGGCCTGCGTCATGACCAAGGACTGCGACGTGACCGAGTGGTCCGAGTGGTCACCGTGCTCAAAGGAATGCTACGACCCAAACGGGGTCACGGGGGAGCGCATTCGCACCAGAAAAGTGAGCCAGTTCCCCATTGGTGGAGGAGCCGAGTGTCCAGAGCTGGAGGAGAAGGAGTCCTGCAGTCCACAGGGGGATGGGGTGCTGCCCTGCATTGTGTAAGTACTGGACCAAGACAGAAACACCTGTGTGTGTCTGAGTCAGTTCAAATCAACATTTTTCATGTGTGTGTGAAGTGATCTGGTTAAAAATGTGTGATATATGGAGAAGGAAGATAACACAGGGCATGAAGCCCTGCTTCTGCTGCCGGCTGAGTTTTCAGATTATAGATTTGTTTCGTCAAAAGGTCATCCAGATACAAACCTTTTCATAATAATCTGCCGTTTATCTACTAATTAGCCTGTGTGAGCTTGGTAGCAAGATAGGCTGAGAGCAGCAGGAGGGGTTTGTTGGGGTTTACTGAGTGAGGAGATAAAGAGAAATAGCTTACACTTTCCTCACTGCTCGTTTAAATGTGTTTTTCTCACACTTCCACCCCATGGGTCTCAAAACAGGGTTCATCTGTAGACCTTGAACACACATTTTAAATATGCAATTTTAATGTCTACATTTTCAATAATTTTGGAGAGCGTGTCAAACTTCCCCTACTTTGAACTTGTGGACTTTTTGAGTCTGTCATTTCAAAAAAAGTTCAAGAAAGCCAATTCAGTAAGGAAAGTGATGTTCTGCTGTAAGAGCTGAAGGTACTGACTAAGATAACTATTCATCATTGCACTTCTAATACAAAAACTCAAAGCCAGTTTCCAGCATTTCCATTTGCTTAACGTAAATATGTTTACAATATTTTCAACGTTTCAACTGACATTTGATTCAAGAGCACACACGTCAGAGCACACCTAACCTGTAAGAGGACAGTACTCTATAAATGTATGTTATGTATGTTAAATGTATGTAAGTAAAAATAAAGCTCCTGATTGTGCACACTGATGGGTCCTAGGAAACTAAGGGATAGAGGAATGCAGGATAGGTTTACAGGGTGAATGAAAAGCTGGTAGAAATTGATGTTTTTGTTTATGTTTGTGTATTTTTCTGTTGGTATGTGCCTGCGCTGATCACAATCAGTAACTGCCCTGTAGTCATACAGTTTGGGACAATTAGATGGAGAGGAGTAAATACTATTTACAAAGTAGAAAACAAGAAAGTCAGTCATCAGTATGAGACAAAACATCAATCTTTAAGATTAGCTTTATTAAGAGATAAAAGTCACATCTACAAGTTAAAAAGCTTTCACTTTTGGATGGTGATTGATAATCAAAGGTTAATAAACTTAAAATCATGAGCTAAAATGTCAAAATGATTGGACAAAGTTTGAAGAAAGTGTCAGATTATTTTTTAAGTAGACCATAACTTTCTTTTTAGACTGAAGAAGCCCCGGGATCTGCTTTGAAAAAGATAGTTTGCAGCTGGTTTGTCTTAGTTTTGCAGAAAACAAATATCACTTAAATTCCTGATTGTGTAAAGTTCCCTCTGTTTTTTAAGACCTGAATAAATAATAAAAAGGAGTTTATGTGAAAGGAGGTAAGAAAAAAATAGATAGAAATAGGATGGGGAAAAAAGGCAAGACAATCTTAACCTGATGTTTGGGGGAGTCAACAAAATAAACAACTAAACTGTGTATGAAAGCACTGCATTTTTGCAAAAAGTGTGAATTGAATGAGCTTTACTCCTGGAATGTAAACTCTCAGATGTACTTTATTGCTCCATAATCTAAGTATTTGAAGAGTGGTGTCCCGCTGCAGGTCTGTTTTTCCTTCAGAGAGAAATCTTCCATGTTGTCAAACAGTAAATCAATGTCCATCGACTGCTGCTGCCTCCTGCACAGACAGCAGGAGGAGAGGTTGTGTCTCTGTCCATGGTGCTGAAGAGCTGCTCTGTTTGAGTGTCCCCATCTGGAGAACTTAAAGCACCAAGATGCGCTGCTCTCCCTGGGGCCTCATTGTCCTGCAGCAGTGCAGAGGCAGCAGGGGGAGAGACCTCGCTCATGAATATGGAGCCTTTCATTGGCGACCTCAAATGAATTCCATTATCGGCAGAGATGGAGGCAGGGTTTGCATTTTGTGACCTCGGGGCTGAAACCACAATGCTTTACTGCTGAAGCAGACTGCTGCCAATTCTCCTGCCAGACACAAACCCTCCTATGAATAGGCGCTGCAATTAACAACCTCCTCTCAGCTAAAAAAAAGTCCAGTCTTACAGAGCTCTGAGCGGACAGTCTGGTTAAATTGCAAATCCTCAGGCGTATTGTAAACATAGATCTCAGGTCAATAACGTCAACAGTCTGCATGACAAAACCGAGTGGAGCCCGTCACTACAGATCACTCAGGCAAAACCGATTCTGTTCAGAGCCTGTAGAAAGCATATATTGTTCATAATGGACATGCTCAGCTGACGTCAAACACTGGATTGTTGACTGCCTTTTTATGGCCTTGAGTTCTTGTACAGCTTATAGAGGCCAGCAAAGAAAAAAGAAAGAAAAAAGTGGCCTGGGGAGAAGGGTAATACTCTGAGAATAAAGACACATATCTGTGCAAATAAAGTTGCATATTTACAATAAAGAAATTCAGAGAAAGTATCCAGAGAACCTTGTTGAAACCTCTGCCTTGCATCATTCCTGCTGTGCTCTATCTCATTTAATTGTCATTTTTAGTTTGGTGTAGCAGTACTTTATAATCATCTGCTGTCAGATATTAACACCGAGATCATTTGAGGAGAAAAATTCTTGATGTAGCAATGTTTCCACTGTTCTGGCATGTTGCTTTCCCTGTTTACTGGCTGCACCTCTGCTCTGGATTTATGACACTGAGGCAAACAGATCAAACAGAAAAATGCAAGAACATTTACACAATGCAACCTATAAATACATCACGTATCATAGAGGAAATTGCAAAGCAAGGAGGGGGATAACATGGCAGAAGATATAAGTGTTATCTGGATTTAGGGCCTCAGTTTGCAAAACAAACCTGCAATTTTTAAACCTCTCTCTTTGAAGTCTGTATCTTAGAAAGGCTCAAATAATGTGTGCGACAAATAAAAAGGTCCTCAAATCCACTAAAACAAACTTTCCAGTGGCCTTACACTAGAAATATGTTTGGCTGAAAGGAGGTTGAGTCTCTGTTTTAGGGTCAGGATTTTGTTTAAGAAGTGTGCTGGTTTCTGTTTGTAGTCCAAGCAGTGTGACCAATCAGAATTCAGCAGGTGTCTATATGGAGAGTAAAAGTAGGAGGAACAGAAGCCACTGCAATTACATCAGTTAATGGCGGGATGATTTGTTTCTTCATATAATATTTGCCATTTGACACCTTGATCTTGTTGATCTCAAAGACAATGCTTCTGATGGGATGTATTAATCTATAAGGATCCTTGTGTCCATGTGTTTCCTCAGTTACAGCTGGAAAACCACAGAGTGGACTGAGTGCCGGGTTGACGTGCTGCTGAGCCAACAGGACAGACGACGTGGGAACCAAACTGGATTGTGTGGCGGTGGGATCCAGACTCGAGAGGTGTACTGTGTTCAGTCCAGCACTGATACACCTGCAGCCAATCTGGGGTCACTCAGGAGCAAAGAAGGTGAGTTTCCCAGAATGCTTTTCTTCTGTTGCCTCCAGTTTTGTGCTTGATGATTATGCAGTTCCTAATCACGATACCTGATCCAAACAAAGACAATTCATGCAGGATATTCACCCACGTTGACGTTTAAAGATGTGGTTATTGTTGTCATGGAAAGCACAGATGGAGATCATTCAGGTTTTTGACCCTAGGACTGTGCATTTATGTTTTTACTGGTTATCTGAGTTCATCCATCGTAATTAAAATATATCCAGACACCAGCTTGCAGCTTTAAAACTGCAGTGACAGCAAAGTTCCTAAATAATTTAACACTTAGGGGCACTATTAGCCCACGACCCCCTCAGGCTTAACAGTATAGTTAATGGATGGATGGCGTATAGGACTTCTGTTCTGCCCTCACTGTGCCAGTAAAAAAAATTCCCTCGATAGTTTTGGACTTTGGCCCCAATTTAACGCCATCTGCGTGCATTTCTGTGGTCATAGATCATCATGATTGAGTACCACAGGAAAAATACTGTGTCTTTCTTTATAGCAGTAGCTAAAAAGTAGTATAGAGCCTTCACTTTTGGTCAGTACTGAGCACAGTGAACCACTTTTATTATAAGTAATGATCTAGCGTAGAGAAATGCTAGTTGAGATGAAGATCGTTTTGGGAAAATCCACAGAGTGATGTTGAACATGATTCTGATGGAGTTTGTACATTTAAGTCTTGGCAAGGACACTCTTCAACAAGGAGTTTAAAGTCTCAAGTTTTTTCTCCTGGTTTAATAAAATGAATAAATTTTCTGCTTTATCGTCTGGTGTTTTTAGTCATCCTGTTATCAGTCAGTTGTCAGGGTTTGTACCCGCAGCATTAAACAAATGTTGACAACCAAGCCACTGTCGCACTGATTTTTTTCATGTTTTTTCTTTTCTGCCCTCTCACATCAGCCCAGTTTCAGTTTTCAGTCTCCTTGATGATGTTTTCCCATGACTGCCAGGATAATTTGGTGGATGGGGGTGGGGGTCCAAAGTACAGCTGTTTACATTAATACATGCTGCTCAGAATTTCACTCATGGGTGAGTGAAGCTGTCTGTGGCTGGAGACAACCTGTCCTCTTAGGTCAGCACCTGAGCTTTTATCCATCCATTGTTTATTAACAAAAGGAGGTTTGGAGAAGATAAAAGTTGATGACTTTTTTGATTGGCTCAAGCACCAGCAGGCAGGCAGGTTAACATGAATATGAACAGACAGGCAGGAAGATGAGGAATGGCTCTTGGCACAAGCAGAAAATTATTAATGCAGCTCATGAACAGATACTTGAAGAACAAATGACTTATGAGTGAAGCCCATCTCCTCCCTGAGAGGAACAAATGAGCTCAGTGAATGGGCAGAGGTCCAGGATACAAATGTTACTGGGCGGATGCTGACTTGATTGGCAGTGAAGGTGCGGATGGCATGCACGATTAGCAGGAGTCAGGAAGGTTTCAACATGCTCACAGCAGAGTTTACAGACGCAGAGAGACAGAGGAGATCTATGGAGGGGGATAAGATGGAAACTCATGCTATAGTCATGACAAGTTAAGGTGTAAAAGCCCTCAAAAGTATTCTTAAAAGATTAAAACAAATTTTCTCCTCCTGGTTATCATGGTGGCAGCAGGAAGCAGTAGGAAGCTGCAGTGGCTTTACTACAGAGTGCAGACAGGGACAAAATACAATGTAATTAAAAAACAAAAACATGCTAATTGGGACAGTGATTGTATCAATCAATGCACTAACTCAGACAGCTGTAATTTAAATAAACATGCACTGAACTCGTGTAGCAACATCAAACCTGTGCGATAACAAAAACATCACTTATTTTTCTCAGTTATAATTTATTTTAATCAACCCAGCTGTTCAAAGTGATAAAAAAAAAGAAAAGACAGAAAAGCCAACTGTCTCTTATCGTTTGATCACTCTGTGCCAGGATGGATTTGTTAAGACAACATCTGTTCCTGTCTCTAGGTCCTGCTTTACGTGGAAATTTGGACCTTTCTGTGGTAATCCAGAGTTAAATCCCAGTTCCACTAACATCACAGCCAATCAGGAGCTGTTATAAACCCAAATACAAAACAAATAAACAATATCAGAGTCTTGGCAACAAGAAGGAGAGTGGGTTTGTGGAGTAAGTCACATTTTTATCAGCTCATGTTTTGACACAGGCTGCTCCACACCACATCTGTGAGAGCTGTGCAGCAGACAAAAAGTTGTTTATGAGCTTTTGAATCATCTGCTCTGGCTTTCATTTCACACAAACACCAAAGACGTGTCATCTGTTCCAGCTCTGCACAGAGTCACTGATACCCTCCCCCCTGCTTTACCCACCATACCAGACCCAGAGAGGAGAATTAAAGCTGTTTTCTTCACATATCAAATCTGGAACAGAGCTATATGAATATGCTAATGTACGTGCAAAGGAGGCACAGAGAGGAGAGCAGATGAAATATGAGCTTTCACATAAATTGGTGGTATTACCGAGCACACGGAGGCTGGGAGCAGCCTGGTAGCATGCCCATGCTTATCCAGCACTGACACAGTAAGTCTCGCTCCATCTGGCCAGGGAGGCTGCACCGGCGTCTGCTGCGAGAAATTATTCAGATCAGATGCTCAAAACCAGCCGCACACTTTCATCCTTCAGTGTCGAGGTGCCACATTGCTAATTTTGTTAATAGCAATGAGCCTCATGCTTTCAACAGCTCCTTTTATATTTATTGTCAGGATAGAGATCCAAAATAACGGCTGGGCTGAGCTGTCTGGTTGTTAACACTCTGATTGTGATTGGAAGTGATTTTGGGTCAGAGCAGGGAGACATTAATGGAGGTTTTATGACAGGTGAAAAGCGACTGGGTTTTTCTTGAAGGTGTTTTAACAAAGGAGGGAGACAGGAGGAGGAAAGTGAAAAGAAAGAGGGGTGAAATGGATGTGATAAATGAGGAGAAGCTCTGCCAGCTCAGCTGCAGCAGCTCATCCTCCCCGTTTTCACCCCGCACCTGTCCTCGCTCTCAGACAGGTTTGGTGCTGTCATGTCTCCTATAATTATAACCATCCCTTCTCTCGGCCACGCCAGCATGTTAATGAGAGCCTTTATCTCTCCTCATATCCATTGGCACATTTTCTTGCCATATTTTTTCCTCACTCTTGAGTGATGCTTCTTCTGAAATGTCAACTGATGGGCTATAGAGAAAATGAAAGTCCTAGGCAGCTCAACATACTTCACATAGATTAACTTTGAGGTTTTCTCAACAAGAAAATAGACAAGAGAAAGGGGAAATTTTGCTCAGGCTGGATTTATCTGAAATGGCAAGTGTCCAAAAATCTGCTTCATATACTCAAATTATTTTGTATTCCTGGATCCTGTGCTTTGAGTATTTTAAGGCCCTGATGATCAACCACATACCTTTTAATGACAAAAATGTATTTTCTCAGCAAAACAACAGCTTAAGAGAGAGCTCTGATGCCTAATATGGTAAGAAATCTTTAACAAGACCTGAATCTGACACCCTCTCGCCCCTCAAGACATTTTAGTCAAGGACTTGGAGACTCTACAAAGATAAGGTATCTTGCAAGATCATCAAGACTACATGGAGATTCATGTTGAGATTATTTTCCACCATACTCCAGGGGGACATTTATTTGAATAAATTATTAAGTGGAGCAGAAACAGGAGCAGGTTTTGTCCACGGGTGTCCTTGAATATGGAGTGGTTTATGTTATCTGTGGTAATCAAACCCAGAGTTTACTGGGTTAGCATTAAACGCTTGCAGAAATGTATTTTTTCCTTCTCTTGAAGCTGTTGTCATCTATCCGATTGAATTGGCACTTGAGGTGGATGCTCTCATACTATTTTTACAGTGGTAGCCGGGGGAAAATCTAGTTGAAGTTAAATTTATTGCATTTGTAAAAGGACTATGTGCACTATTAAACCTGCATGTTGCCTTTGATGCTATTTGATGCTACTTGATGTTTTTGTGACCCAGTACAATGCATCAAATAGCATCAAAGGCAACATGCAGGTTTAATAGTGCACATAGTCCTTTTACAAATGCAATGAATTAAACTTCAACTAGATTTTCCCCCGGCTACCACTGTAAAAATAGTATGAGAGCATCCACCTCAAGTGCCAATTCAATCGGAAAGATGACAACAGCTTTTTGCAGAGTCACCTCTCGGTTTATGATGCGTTGAGGACACTGTCTCCTGTTCTGTGCTGCAGATGGTTACATCATTGAGCTTATTCCGGTTATAGAGATTGAATAAAGCCAAAACATCGACTTTGTTACAAAGAGGTATTCTCAAACATAGATATTCCTGAGTTGTGATATGAGATTTAAAAAAAAGGTTTTTAAAAAAGGTATATATCATCAACCTGCCAGCAAAGCAAGGTCATCTTTGTTAATGAACTTTTAGTTTATTCAGATGGGTCATCTCACCTCAGCTTTACCCCCACGGATGGTTTGCCATGAGGGCTGGGGATTACACCAATTCCAATTTCAGTTATTACTTTGGCTTCCAATGATTTAAAAAATCAGGTAATAATGATTAAACTATCTCCTGTGAGTGATGACTAGAGGGAGCCACAGCCAGGCATGGATTGGCAGTCTGGCATTCTGGGTATTTTCCTGTCTGGGCTCACTCATTTGTGGCTGTAGATGGTAATGCCTCACTATCTCTAGCTCAGATTGATTGGCGATAAGTTTTTATTTTATTAGGCCAGAGGATTTGAAAATTGTATACAGCTTTAAGGGTTCACCCAGAAGTGTTTAATGTAAATACTCTTCTACCACCACGGACACCGTATCTACTCCATGTGACTGAGCAGTGTAGTGGATGATTTGATCATGATGAGCCAAGCAGCTCTGAGGAGGGAATGTGTAGCCCAATTAAGCCGATGTAATCTCATCATTTACTTTCAGGGATGATCAGCAAATCCCGTGTGACTGAGATACGATAGTCCAGCAGTGATATTCGTAATAAATACATATCATTCCCAGTCTGTTACTGGGAGCCAAAACCATCCAGATCACTACTCACTCCTGATTTGATTTACTTACAGAAGGATTTGTTCCAAGCTGAAATTCAGCCACACGTATGTGAAGATTAGTGAAGACAACGGCTCAGCTTTTGTTCAGTTATATCCTGAAGTGTTTCTGTGATCATAAGCAGCTTTTTTAATCCACTTCATTCCCTCTCGTGTCATCCTTGAAATGACATGATGTGAAGAGGTGTTAATACGTAGTATCAGTTGTTTTTCCTGTCCTGTTTTGCCAGTAGTAGATGCTATCAGGGAGCAAACAGTGACATGCTTTACAACAGCTGTGCCGCTGTGATGCCATGAATCCCCGGCTGGAAAGGAGCTGGGAGTCAGGTTATTGATGGCAGTTGGCATGTCGTGGCGCATGGCGGCTGCCTCTGAGGTTCCTAATTTGGCTGCTGGAAGCGCAGCACAAGGAAGACTACACCATCTGGCACAGAGATACCTGAACAAGGTCAGTGTGTGTGGAGATTTCCATTAATCAGCCTTTGTTATGGTTGTGCAGAGCTGCTCAGACCTGACGAGGAGGGAGGAGAACAAAGAGCCTATTGTCCTCTAAAAGTTCCTAATGAAGCGTTAGGATGAAAAGCCTTCTATATGAAATGTGGTGTTCTGTTAGCGTGACAACACAGAAACATGTTAGTATCAGAGTCCTCTACAGGTCTTTTGGATGATCTAACACAGCACCTGTTACCACAGCAGCATATTTGTAGTCATCTGTTTCATACCTGCACGCTGTAGGTGATAGCTCGCTAAAATGACTTGACATTTTCACAGCCAGCATTCACACTTTAATACTTGATGCATCATTTCATAATCAACAGCATTCCTTCAGAGTTCTCATCTGACAAACCACTTAATGGGTATGACAGCTGGTCTAAATTTAGGATATTACTTATATTCAGCCTGTGTCTATCAGTCCAACCCATAGAATGTATAAAAAGAATGTATAACACCCATTACTTTTTCATTTACTGTAACAGGATATGTTTTATTTTTTATTATTAATGACCAAATTTGGACAGAGTAATGGGCAGGTTTTCCACCTCTGTGTTCTGGCTGTCATGCTGTGGTTAAAAAGTAGCACTGCTTGACTCGTCCCTTTTGCTTTGTATCCAGCATTCTTGACACTCTGAAGACATATCTTGCCTCTTTGAGGACACAACAGTTGACCTCTCTCCGCATTTTATCCTTACACATCTGTGGAGGGATGAAGCTCATCTAATTGCTCAAACAGGTAGCAACACTTTGATCAAAGGTCAGAGTATTGAGTAAGTGCAATCGTATGAATATCTTGGGACAATCAATGAAAATAAACTGAACGTTGAGGCTAATTGTGAAGTGAAAGCTGAATGTGATAGACAGTGAAGGATATGTACAGTTTAATGCATTCATATGCATGTCACACATTTTTATCAAAAGCATCAACATGTTAACATCCGGCTGTATTAGATCACATCTCATGTGAAAAACTGACCTTAAACCTTTAATAAAGATAACACACCACCTGTGTGTATCTAGCTACATGCATTGTCCTTGTAGAATACGAATACAGAGAGGAAATAGTTTGATATCTCCAGAGTCCTATGGTTATAAATCACTGTCTTCTCAGTCAGTCCCTCTGCAGTTCGTCTGGTTTCCTCACTGCAGTGCTGGTTGCAGTCGAGCATTACAGGAATGATTCATGAAACAGAAGCAGTGTGCAGAAAGTAGAAAAATAATGATGTCCTTCTGAAGGTTCAGACTGGCAGAATGAGAGGATGTGGGACAATGGGTCTGCAGCCTGAAGTAAATGGCTTTTGGAGTTCAGTATGTGCAGAGTTAAGCACACTTTATATCAATGACTGTTGTTTCTGCTAGTATCTCTACTTTTACTTCCTCTGACATGATTTATGGTGCAGTAGAAGCCTGTGGGAAAGGCTAACAACTGGTAACAAAAACGTTTTGTTCTGCTTCTGCATCTTTTCTCTGTTTTATATTGGAGGTGACCAAGAATTGCCAACATCTCCCAGAAACATTTGGTGTACCATTTTACTGTCTGCTCATTTACTGTCTGCTCAGTATTTGACAGCTTTTCTACGGAGGCTATATACAGACAAAGTTTTCTTTTTGTTTTTACTGGACATGAGTCTGATTCAGACAAAACTTCAAACAAGAGTTAAGATGATGTTGGACTTTCAGTCAGGCTCCTTAAACACCAAGGTCTGTTTTATTCACTAAAATACAGTCATAAAAGTTTGTGTACATTTTAGAGTACACTGGCTGTGAGAGGGTTGGAAAAAGCAGTTCAAGTTAAACAAAGCAATCAAGAGTTAATTGGAGCTGCTTTAAATGAAACCCCACCTCGTCACGTCACCATCCAACATATCACTCAATCTGGTGTTACACCGCCACTCAAGGTTATGACTCATGTACGCGCTTAAGCGACACCATTAGAGGACACACCTTTGGCCAAGCGGAGGCAATTTGCATGTGAATGAGGCTCAGTGCTGTGGTTGCACAGCGAGAATGATTCATCAGTCTGACGACCTTGCAGAGAGTCACCTACAGCTGTTTGGAGCTGCAGTCCACTGAGAATCAGGAGAATGGAAGACTGGCCTGCTGTGCTGGAAAAAAAGAGCACCTTTGTTGTTTCAAAGTTGTCTGGTTTTGGAAGGCAGGGGGGTCTGAGTGCTGTGAATGAAATGAAAGAGGAGTATTGCATGATTTTACTTTGAATTTCAGGTAAAAGTTTTGTTTTTTGATGGGGACATGGGACTCTGAAGGTAGGAGAACTGGAGCTCTGAACTCACCACGTCTATGTGCACGATTTGACTGCATTTCTTTAAAGACAAGAGTAGAAATATTTAAGTCTAAAGGGTGAGCATCCTTTTGTACAGTAAATGTTATTTATTAATATTTTGTAAGTGACAAGAGCGGTAAACAGAATAACCAAATGTGGGACTAAAGGTGGGGTGAGAGCAGCGATATAGATGTTGAGTAATATCTTTTTGTTGATGATAATGTTCACACCACAAAGAATCGTCATTATTTACAAGAGGGCAATTTATGTATCATGAGACTTTGCATACCTGCAAGAAAAAGTTTTTGCTTTGTTATTTGCTTTGAATGTTATTGAAATGTTGAACTAATCTCTAGTATCTTTAGTTTTTAGTACAGATGCTTGAAAACTCATAGTTTAAAACGTATTTTTAAAAACCATGATAGTAATCAAGATTAGATTAAATGAAAAAATATATCGTGATCATTTTTTAGCCACATCCCCCAGCCCTAGATGGGATAATTCTCCATAAACTTAATGGTGATCTGTGATTTGATTTCAAATAGATTGTTCACCAATTGCCCCCAACTTATCTGAAATTCAGAGGGAATTTCAAAGGAATTGGTGGACATTACTGTTTATTTTGTTACCAGTTATTTTAAAGAAGTTACATGCTTATCTTCACCCAATTATCATGAAATATGGAGAAAATTTTAAATATATAAAAATAAAGTTTGTCTAATTTTTACCCAAAACAATGGCATTTGAAGACCTGTAAAGTAAAGTGTTTCCAGAAAAACTAACCAACTCTCAAAGACTGAGGTCTGATTCCATCTGTGACCTCCGTTAGCAGGAGCATCACAAAAACTGGATCACATGTTAGGTTCCTTTAACTTGTCTGTCTATATATGAAGAGGACATGAGAATTGGTGCTTATTTCTCTCCTCTGTGTCTCCACAGCGTTACGACCCGTGGACAGTGATCTGTGTATGAGCATCTCTCCAAACACCACCCAGCTCTGCCACATCAGCTGCCCTGTGGAGTGTGAGGTTTCTTCGTGGAGTGCCTGGGGACCCTGCACTTATGAAAACTGCCAGGACCAGGCAGCCAAAAAAGGCAAGACTTCCTGTTATGCCAGTGTGTTGTAAATTATGAACAAAACTTGAGGGACCTTCATATAAAGAGTTTGTCTCCTCTGAATCTTGACAACAACACAAATTCAAATTCAGACCAGGAACAGAAACTCATCATTATTCACCCACCTTTGGAGCAGCCAGGTTCATTTGGATCTAGAAAATGACAAGTAAACAAAAACGAAACAGCTGTATCGCTGCCAAATTATGCAAAACACAGCTTGTAATGACTGCAACGTGAACCGTGAAAGCCTCCTCGCATGACTGGAGCATGTTCTGAAGAGCACTTGTCTTTAACACTGACAGACTGAAATCCGTATTCTTGAGGCTTTTTTATGCTCTGTGATTGATGCACATACATGAAAAGACAGAGCATACTGCCAGTACTCTGTTTTCATTTCATCGAAAGGAATTTACCTTTCTGGAAATTTGCAAAACGCCACAACCCACACAGCTGGGAAAGAGGGGGGAGGTCTTGCAGCATAGCCAACACCTCTAGCCAAGGCAGCAAAAAACACATAGTTGAGGACATTTTGGAAAAAGGAGGAACTTTATCGAAAAAAAAGACTGTGCCGGCTGGTGGGGAACCAGCGACATATAGGTATGCAGCCATTTTGGTACATTAAGCAGCAGCATAGTCGCATTTTAAAACCTAAAATAAATGAATTTAGGGGAATTACTCTTTGTGTCTCACCTTATTTACCACAAAGTGCCACCAGAATATTCAATGCACATCCATCCAGCTCATACCTGTCCCCAGTTTTCCCCAGGGAACATTTTTCTCCCTTGACTTTTAGAAACAGATCATTAGCACATGGTTTGTAAAGTTACTGCAATTAGTCTCATTATTTCTGAAGAATTTTGTGTTCAGCCCTCCTTATTCACCTGAGAAAGGATCCTACTCTGTAATCATTTGTTGTAATTTGCTGCTTTTTTCTTTGATAATCTTTCTGTAGGATTATTTCTGAATCAGCAAACAGGTATTGAATTCAGTATGGATGCCCAAGTCCTGACCTTGTTACAGCTCCAGAGGAGATGAAAAGTTCACAGGGTCAGCCCATGCACCTTCGTCGCCCTCTGCCTATTTGTCGTTAGCTGCAGCAGGTTGTGCTCGCCCATCAGCCCGGCTGCTTCGGTCGCCCGCTTCAGCTCTTAATTATCCCCGGAACAGCAGCGTCCGCCATGACTAATGCATGTTGACTCTGCGTTAATGAAGCGCCTCAAATGAAAGGGACGGTTAGAAATTCTCCTCCATGCATCTTAATGATGGATCCGCTCCTGCTCCCACATTTGCTCTTTTCACTTCTTCTGCACATACTGTTGTCCTCTGCACATAATGGGAAGTGAACATGAATACACACATGCACATTCTCACATGTATGTACCAGGGCTTTCATTACCTATGAATAAATTCCACCTTAAACATGTCCTCTGGTTTCCTGACACTGAACACAGGAATCAGTTGGCTCTGGTTAGCCTTTTTGTTGAATAATCATCCAGTCCTTGGTCTTTTGTTCACAGAGAAACTTACATCTTTTCAGTATCTGTAAGAAGATGAACAATTCTATTTTAAAATACATTTAATCTGTGACATTTTGTAACTCTGTTGCATTTCTTGTCCGCATAAAGTAGTCGTGACGTACATCATACCAAATAAGTGACCAATGATTAAAAAGCAACATACAACTTTATGCCTCTTACAGCCTGATGCGATGTCCTAGGAGAGCGAACCACTCTTTATTTTTACAACACAGCCGTCATACACACACATAGATAAGATAGAAATAATCCATAAAATTCTATCTATATCAAACTTTATTGTCTCTGTGCTCAAGATTTAGGATCACAAGACAGATGTAAAACAAATGATGTATTAAATGCACTTGAAACTCATAACAAGTGGTGTGCACAAGCATTAGTCAAGTCCCCAAATATCAAGATAAAATCTCACTTCATAGCTCATTTTCATACTTGCACAAACTTTGTGGCATCTTCAAAACTCTGATCTTGAAGATGTTAGGACTATGAGCTATTTATAGGTTCATATAGTTAAGGGTTAAGATCACCCTCAAGTTGGTGCAAGGAGGCCAAGGCCCTGTTTACATGACGTTTCACAGCTTTACACCTGAAGACACCAAAAACGCGGTAACAAAATCTGCAATTGCACGGAAACACTGAGGGACTGAAAACGCCGTAATACGCAAGTCAGGCCTGTAGTAGGCGATAGAACTGCGTTTACACAACAATGGTATAGAGGCCAAAGTAGAGGTGGGCTGATCATCTGGCCTATATATTAAAGGCTTTTACACTGATTGTAGAAATGGTGCAAAAGGTGCGTATTTCATTGAAAGTCAGTCAGAAGATTCAGCAACACAGTTGCCCGCTATTGTTACTGTTGTTGTTGTCCAGTTTGCGCATAGCTATGACACCATGAAAGTGTAATGTGCATGTGCAAAGCACAGCATTTACATGACAACAGTAAAAGAGAATTGCAGAAAACATTCAATCCAATAGCCATTTTCAAAAATTCCCATTTTTGGTTGTATAAACGCCGCTTCTGTGTAAACAAGAGGCCAAAATGCAACATTACATTTCCATTGCGGTGTAACAGTCTCTATTTTGTTAAGCTTCGTAACTCTTTTTCAGAAACCAAAGGGTGATTTTCCAGCAACTAAGGCCATATTTTATACTGCCAATAGTTAAAATCTGCTTTAGATCTTAATGTGGCAGAATCCCCTTTGCTGATAATACGAGACCCAAGTGGGAACAAGAGTGGCTGATATTTTTGCACTTATGTGTTGACTTCATTTTTCAATAAGTTCACAGCTTAGATAAGTGGGGAAAAGAGATAAAGTTTTCTTTTTGATATATAAAATTGTGCGATTAGGATGTCCTCTCCCTCACTAAGTCTAGAAAGCCTCTGCACAGCTGCATTACCACGAGCTGAGCTCATGTACATGATAGATCATCACGTGATTGTTTCTGTGAATGTGTGTTCGTCGGTGAAGCCCTGAGCTCTGACAGCAGCTGTCTGTGTTGCCTGCCCTCCTGCAGCCTGCTGTTCATAACACAGCCTGCAGACAGACACAGAGTGATGCCTGATAGAATTGAATTCCCTGCACCCCAGGTCTCATCTTTCCTAATACAAGCCCCTCCCCCCTCCCTGATAAATGCTCCTCCAATGGGTCTAGACACATGACAGTACATGTTCCACTGACCTGCCTGATTAAATAAAAGCTTCTGTGGTGAAAGCAGAGACACAATGAGATAGAAAAGAGGAGATTCTGCCGTTTCCACCTGTGTCCTGTGAGCACTCCATCCCTCCGGTGCCTTATCGGGCCAGAGCAGGAGTGTGGATTAGAGGGTAGGTGACCTTGGCTGGGCCGGACTGAGCACCCCCCCTCCCAGGACGAGGGTCATGGGATCCCATGCCCTTGAAAGGAGACAACGACACACACATGAAAGTGAAAAAAACGGATCCCTTCATGTATTAATCACTTTGCAGCAACACTAATGTAATGAGAGGATATAAGAAATCATTATTCGAAGCTCTTCTGTGAACTTCAGGCTTAATGAACTGTCACTTTAAATGCAATACTCTGGTTATCATCAAAGACACACTGTGACCACAGAGTGAAGTTAATGTGCTTACAGTTTTCTCTGAGCACATCACAGTGAGAGGGGGACTTTGCTAGATTAGCATGGGGCTTTTTTGTGCTCATTTGCTGTCATTTTTCTCGCTGACAGGCTTCAAACTGAGGAAGCGGAGGATCGCCAATGAGCCCACGGGCGGAACGGGGAATTGCCCCCACCTGGTGGAGGCGATACCCTGTGAGGACCCAAGCTGCTATGACTGGCTGGTGGTCAAACTGGAGGAGTGCATCCCTGATAATGAGAAAGAGTGTGGACCAGGAACCCAGAACCCACAAGTGCAGTGTGTCAACAGTGACGGTGAGTACAAACATTACTGAGCAGATTCTCATGTACAGGCCTGGATAGTGAGGAATGAACCCAGTCTGAAGGTTCAGTTCATACCCCATGATGCAATTTTGATTAACTCATGCACTACCAGGTTGTCTGCAGCCCATTTGCCATTTGTATGACATCAAAGTATAAACCGTAACACTTTCTAATGCTTTACCACATTAAAAGCCTAGATTCTTCATATTTCAGTCACTAAGTTTTCTTCACCAACAAAACATAATTAGTGAAAGAATCACATGGATACCAATCACAACAACTGGGACGTCCTTGGGGTCATTATGTCGCATCCATAGCCCTGAATGACCCTGAATATTCACCCTCCTTTTGACCAGAGGAATCCAGAGTTCAAACATATCATAAGTGTTGTTTCATAAAATTACTCCAAGTGGTGAAATTTCTCCTGTAAAGTCTGTTGTATGTCTGTCTGTCTGTGGAGTCTGTTCTCATAAATAACAGCAGCTCCACAGTCCTGTAGCATTTCCTCATCAATATGAATCTGGAAAAACTGGGCATGTTTGTTTTCCGCAGGGCTGTAGCTGCAAGAAAAAAGAGACCACATTGTTCTCTGTGGAGATTCCATGACAGTTTGCTGTTTGGCTAACTTGGGCCTTCAGCCTTTAGCCTACATTTATAGGTATAACAGACTAAACAGACTTTATGAAGGCATGTCTGCTCTTTGGGTCACCCTGTAATGATTAAAATGCTTTAAAATGTACAGATCTATTATAAAGGAGTGCATTAATGTGCCCTGAATCAACAGATAACTGTTTTTGCTTTGTATGAAGGATGTGTTTGTATGCCTTGTCAGTTCACTCAGCTCTAATGCTGCAGAGTCTCTTGGCCTTTCACTGAACCACCAAACCATCGGCCTTTGAACTACGGTTCAGTGCCCCAAATTGTAATTGCTGTGCTTGTTGAAGGAAGATATTCCTCAATGTTTGGGCGTTTTTGAGCAGTTGCGTTGTGTTCATGTCTGAGACTTGTTCCCTGTGTTGGGAGAAATTTGGATGCAGCAGTGGAATTGTCCTGGCGCTGCCAGAGGGAGGTCACACTCACACAAAAACACACACTCTAACACACTTTGACTTCAGGACAAGGCATCTGCATTCTTGTCCACACTCACCATGCCAGGGAAACATGAGGCATTACTTCCTGTACAGACAGCAGCTCTTGTAATGCTGCTGAAAGAGTGTCATAAATGGGAGTGCTGGTTGCATTTGTAGGTCTTTGTCACACAAATTTGTTCTTTTGTCTTTCCAACCACGCACACCTTCTCACTGTGTTGAAGGAGATACTTTGTAAGTCTAGCAGGTTCAATGTGTGAAAGTAAAACAACAGCAGAGCTCCTCTCAAGAGAAAATCAGTTTGTTTTTCCTAAAGTCAGAGCACAGAAGTTGTACTTAATATGACAAATGTAGACGTCATCACAAAAAAAAGGCTAAAATTAGTCTGAAAGTACAAAGGTTACTGAATTTCTCTCTAGAGGTCAAATATCTCCTGTGGCCGTGTCTTCATTGTAAAGTTTGAAATCCCTCCCACAGTTTCTTTTACTTTGAAACTAATCTTTAAGCCCATAAAAACATTGTGTTCCCTTATTAAATAAACCGAGTAAGTGTGATTTTAAAGGCTTAGCATGTTTCCAGGGGGTAAACTTTCCGGCAGTCATTAATGGAGAATTCTAGCTCCTCACAAATGGACCCATTTTTAAAACTAAGACACACAAGCTTAGATTTTGGGAAGCTTCAGTAATGCTTCATCAATGTTATCAATTGCCAGAGCTTCAGCAGAGGCTTTGTATAATACATGTTGGAAAATGTTAATTGAATGGGTGGTTATGCAAATTAGAATCCTGACATTGTGAGCTGGACCCTGATGCGAGGACTCATGTTTCATCGATAGGAAATGTAAGTAGCTTCTCAGGCTTCCATTTGCTATCTGTCATTATCCCCCCACTCTCAAACTTGTGTATTGACCTGCTAAGCTGCACCCACATGTGTGGATATTAAATTTATGCCTATCAGACCTGCGATAGGTCATTTTTTTAAAACTTTGACTTATAAGCTACATATTATATATATATATATACACACACAACATATTTTGGTGATATATCAAAATCATAACAATTTCAGTAAAAATCAATGCATTTATCTACAATAACTAACTGATAATTAACAGCAAACTCTCTAAGAGCAAAAATAATTTTAAAAATGAACACCATACACAAATCAGATCTCAGGAGGTTAAATATATTTTCGTGAGTTGACTCTATATACCCCTGCATCAGTGTGTCCACATTGACCTGCAGCACTCATCCAAAACACACAAGTATCATTTGTAGGATTTTCAGATTGCCTGTTTTTCATGATATTGAACCTGATGAATGTATTTGTTTACCAAACAAGCACTACCAGGAGGGAGGATAGAGAGGAAACGTTGGAAGAGATGTAATGTAGTGCAGATGTTCAGGGATTGTGATAATAGATACAGAAAACACTATTCTCAGCCAACAAATCCCCAGTCTTATTGTTTTCATTGTTTCTTTCATTGTTACTTATGGGAGGAAGAAGCACATCTTCTCTGTGCAAAGGCTTCTGTGTGGGAAAAAGAGCTAAGCAGAGTTAGGGCTTAGAGTATCAACCAGGTTTAGAGACCAGATCACATTTTCACCACAGTGTCAACAGGCAGAGGGGGAATGAGACAGACTGTGGATTGATTTGAAATGAGGTGTGGGAGCAAGATTTTCCTAATTCTGAACCTTTGTGTTTGAGAACAGAGATTGTTTAACCAAACAGAGCCAACTATTTATCATTTGATTATTTGATAATGAAGGACATCACGTTGCATTCAAATCACTGATGCAAGATTTCTAAAGTTTGCGATCTTAAGCCATCAGACCTTGCCTTTATCCTTCTGTTGTTTTCTGTTGTCATGTGATATATCCCACCATAATCTTCAAGGTGTCTGAAAATCTCGATGTGCTGCAAACAAAAACTGATCATAGCTCATCAAGCATCCTTTAAAGGTGCCAGTTTTCAGATGTGTGTCAGCTGACACTGAGCTGTGACTGCAGCCCACAGAGAAATGAGTCTGTTTCAGCAATACACTTTCATTTACATCCTGGAAATGAAAGGACTTGTAGTTAAAAAATGTAGAGCGTGATAATTCAGTGAATTGAAAAAAAGTGAGAGTATAATAGAGGAGATGTTGGGGTTTTGTTTCTGAGGAGGCAGCCACAATGTCAGGCTCTGAAAGCCTCCAGGCTGCATGAATAAATTTGGCTGGAGTCCGAGTGTGCAGTACTGAAGGAAGGAGATATATCTCACATGGTTTGGATCATTTAAGGGCAGCATTTCTCCAAAATGAGGAGAGTGAACATATGAGTCATTTACACTTTAATAATCAGGTTCAAGTAGGAGACAAGAGTTGAGCAGACTTTACACTGCATTATACATCGAGTGCCACCGGGTCAAAGAAGTTTGATTTGCTGGGTTATTAAAAAACACATTTCTTATCTTCAGAGAGGGATGAGAGCAGAGCATACTAAGGATTCTGGGAAATATTCTGTCTTCTGCTTCATTTGTGTTCATCAGGATCAAATTCTAGGAGGAGATTCTGAAACCTTCCTCCATTGCTCTCCAATATTCTCTGAGGCGGCGTTAGGGAAAGTAAACATTTGTTTTAGTTAAACTGCAGGAGGTAGAACATCATGAGAGGATTGTTCTGATACATTTTTAATTTTTCTGTTTTATCATCACGTTATGCTGTAATGTTTTAATAATGTAATCTGTGAGGGGAAACTTGTAACTCACTTGCAATTCAGAAGACAAAACCAAGAAGAAAAGCAAGAATGCTGACAGATGATGAAACATGTAGTGTTTTTACATGCGGCTTAAGACACTGGACTATGGGCTTAGTCAGCACGGGAACAGACAGACTGGGACTGTTCTGTGTTCATTAGATATTAGAAAAAAAGAGTTTTGAAGTTGGAGAAAGTACACCAGTGCTTGCATAGTCAGAAAACCAACTCTTCTCTGCATCATATTTATTGTCAACATGGTGGCAAACAACATCTTGCTGATGTTAAGAGACAGTTTAATAAGTCCTATACCACATGTTCATATGTTTTTTCCAAAATCTGTGATGTGATGTGATATGGTCGGTTTTTGTCAAGTGACTGGGACTTGGACATGTCAACAGTTAAACACTGTTTCGTCGACTTTTTAGAAATTTTACTTTGATGCTTTATCCAGCTTCGTGCAGGCATGTGTGTTTGCCTACATGCTTGTTCATGTGCTGTCTTGTTCAACAACAGTTGCCTTCAACTGGGAATCCTAATTAGGTACCCAATTTGTGTGTTTTTCTTTCAAACAAAAGAACCTGTCACATTTCATAATAACACAAAGGCACAAACTCAACAGCAGACAAACAATAAGTGAAATGAACAGGCATCACAAAAGAGCCCCTTCACTTCAGAATTTATTACCACCGAATGGAAAAGTTGTGAATAAGAGTCACAGGTGTAAGTGATAAGGGTAACAATAACGTTATAAAACACATGTTCACAAGGTTGGGAAAACAGAAAGATGTCTGAACAGACGGCTGAGAAAACAGAAAAAGTGACACAATTGCATAATCAAGCAGGAAACCTTAAAGACTTGAGTTGGTAATAGCAATGAAAATTCTAACACATGGAATATAAGAACACAAGGGTTTGGCTAAAGAACAGCATAAGAAAAAATTACAAAAAGAGTATGACCAAAAAAGTGGAACAAAACAAAAAACAAGGTTTGACCTTTTAAATAAACTATAAGTAACTTAGGATGTATTCATTGAGGCAAGGACAGAACAAACTTTGACAGACTTCTTTCCAGGATGAATCTAGAAAATTAAGTGCTAAGATGAAATAATTAGCTTATGTACTTTAACTATAAATTTTGTGACTGAAACAGAATTCCCTGGTTGTACAGTCAATCACTTTTCAAGAATTACACGAAAAGGAACTATTTCTAAGGTCGGCATTTAAACGATTTAGATCACAAAGAGGTTACAGCACTGGTTTCATCAGAATTAACACAATATACAGGTTTATTGCACTTTTAAAAAAATCATTAACTACACTTTTATAGGAGTTTGGTGCAGCTAAACAACCATATATGATTGGATAATACTCGTCCCAACTCACAACTATCGTCAGATTTCGGGAATGTGTGGTACGAGTGTGTGTGCTGTTTAGGACATGTAGCTATGTGAGAACTA
Source organism: Thalassoma bifasciatum (assembly GCA_008086565.1). Lineage (NCBI taxonomy): Eukaryota > Metazoa > Chordata > Actinopteri > Labriformes > Labridae > Thalassoma > Thalassoma bifasciatum. The sequence goes on from RPOG01001122.1 coordinate 122,611, forward strand.
AGATGATTTGGAAGAGCAAAGGTCACAGACAGAAGCCGGACCCAGCTATCTGGATCCTTACCATAATGAAGATGACAAGTATAAACAACATGAGGCTATACAAGAAACAGTCATATAGGAATCAGAAGGCTGCATTAGACTAGACAGATGCTGATCAAATGTAGTGAAACAAGAGATAATATAACATATCTGTCTACCCAAGTGACTCAAACACTGGGTCCCAGATATTTGGTTAGCAAATACTTGCAGCTATCTTTGAGAATCAATGTGTTTTGTATTTCAATCGATGCTTCTGTCCATTCAGAGATCCTCTCTGGGTATTAATGCACTTAACCAGCATTGCTGCGTCATAAATAATGGAAAACAACAGACATGCTGAAACATCAGGAAAAATCCTGACAGCAAACAGGAGTTGAAGACATATTAACACACAAAAGCAGAAAAAACTTTCAGTATCTAAATTAAAAAGAAAAAAAGAAAGATAGATTTACAACACAATTCTACTCTGTACAGTGAGAAGAAATCTAACATTAGTCATTTCAACCGGATGTAGTTCAGTTTATGGTAAAAGTTAATATTTTCACTCAGGACTGAAGAGAGATGCACTAGCTTTAGCAAGTCAGCCTCAAGTGGATGCTGGAGGAACTGCAGCTTTTCCACACTGGCTTTCTTATTTTGAATTCGAGGCCATTTCATGACTTTCCCCCCGTCTTTAAAATATGGCCACTTCAGATCCCCAAAAGAGAAGATAGATACGCGAGATAAAGCCTTCAAAATAAAAATCTACAAACAGGTCTGTGAAAAGGCACTTCTTATTCACAGTCTGTTTAAAACACAAAGATGTTCGTAGCAGATTGTGTTGTTCAGATTTTATATCAAACCATAACTCTGAGAAAAACAGAGGAACTCATTTTCCATTAACGAGTCAATAATGACCTGAATATGGTAATTTCATCCAACCGTCTTTCTTCTTCCCTACCAAAACTGTGTGTTAGTGTGCGCTGGTATGTGTGTGTGTGTGGGTGAATGGCAGTTATGGGTAGATTTCTGAACCACAACACAGTAGCTGCTAATGAGCGCCCAGGGGAGAACCAGAGAGAGAGGGGGGAGAGGGAAGGGGGGAGCTCTACATTATGCTCCTAATCAAGGTCCCCATTCACAGACTGTTCTGCTCCCTATGTTCACAGCAACGCAAATTAACATCTTCCTGACTTTTTCACTACAGCTAATCATTTTTCTCTCTTTGCCCCAAAAAGGGAAAAGAAAACTGTCCCTGAATTATAAAATATTATCAAATAGTGGGTTGTGTGAACCTTTCAGAGGATAGTCCTTGATATTTTAAAAATTTTAATTATTCAAAACTATTCTTGCTCCTTCACTAGAGGCTGAACATCACAGACGTATTGGACAAAATGTTAAATTTTGGTTTTCTTTGTTCTTTTAATTAGAAATGAAAAGAAAAAAGCAGAGTGTTGGAGCTTACCTGAGGAGAGTGTCGCTAAAATCAATTTTAATGAGAATTTAAGGCTGATTTTTCAATCAAAGTAAATATTCATGACTTTTCTAATTGCTCCAAGTGTTATTAGGTAGCTATTAGTTTTCAGTTACAAGTGTTATTGTTCATAACTACACTATTTTTTTTCATTGAAAGGGGTTTAAAGTTGTGATATCATTCAAAGATGTCATGGGAAGTGTCTTTAAATGTGTCAAATAGGTCAAAGTTTTAATAATTTAAGTATCATGGCTCTATGAGGCGGAATTGTAGTGTCCACACATGTGGACACAAAATCTCAGGAGGTTAATGAATTTATACACATTAATGAGGGTAATTTCAGCACTGAATCAGTCATCACTGATCAGAATCATGTTACAGAATAGTTCTCTGTTCAAATTACAGCATTTTTTCTTATTTGTTATTGTTTTTGGTGTCTGGGAAATTTCAATACAAACATAAGTTACAACAAAAAAGAGGCTTTTTGCTGCTCTGACATATAAAAATATTATCCTCTATTAATTTAGGACAACATTTTCTATGACATTAGGATTCAATTACAATAGCATGACAACGTTAAATTTACATAAAGGATACTATATTGGTTTGAAGTGGTGGTGCATCATTTGCTGGTGCACAGCGGTATCTCACTCCTGCCGCTATGAAACCATGGCAACACACACACTTCCTGTTTCTGCATGAGAAAGGGAAGTTTGTCTTGAAGCTTGATGCTTAAATGATACCCTACACCTTGATTAAGAGGACTTCACTCAGATGCAAGTGTGATGGCACCCTGACATGGAGGAGAGTGTAGGGTTTGGTTTGGAAAAGGGCAGACATGTTCTGGTAGTGAAAACATGTCAGTGCAGTACATACCCTCTATAGTTTCATTCACATATCCATCGATCATTCATCCAGCCTCCTTTCCTCAGGGCACTGTCATAATCCAGATTCCCTGAATTGGCCGGGGAAAAGACTCCAGGTGGGTAATTTCTTTCGGCCTTGGAGGAAAACTCCTCGAGATGACCTCATCCTTATCCTCATCCTCGTCCTCTTTGTCTGTCTTCCTCTCCTTCCACCGTGAAAGGCTCTCAGCTGATGACATGCTGGCTCCCTTTCATGGCACCCTGTTGAACCTGTCTTATTGGTAAATTAGATTAGCGCAGCCAGCTCCACACAGTCAGCTTGGATTTAGTCTGCCTTTCTTCCCCATTACCTCTGACTGTGTTACAGCCGCTCTTGCCCGGATGGTGCAGAAGTGAAAAGAGGAGATGTCAGACTCTGTCTGCCACATTTCCATCACCAGAGATTCAGAGAGTGGTTTGACTTGTCGGCTGTTTGTAATGTAGGAAAAGAAAATTCCCTCTTTGATCGCTTGAATTGCTTGCTGAGCTCAGGGTGAAGTGATTCCTCTTCAGCCTCTCAGATCTGTGAGTTTAGCAGAGTGATTGTGAGCGGTGTGCCGAGCAGAAGTGAGGAAGGTGCTCTCTGTAAAACTCTGTCTTCCTTCTATGCTACGAGCTCTCTTTGATGAGACTTTCATCCACACTGAGAATCTTTCATTTTCCTCAAGTTATACATTTCATGTTCGTCTGTCTGAGGTAGTGATTCTGTCTGTTCCTTGATGCATCTTTTCTGCACATCTCATACTGAAGCTGCAGGAGAAGTAGCTCAATGATTGTCCCACAACTGTCAGATCTCTGGATCCCACGAAAGGTCATGTCCTCCAGTTTATGGATCACTGTGCTGAAATACTACAAGTTAATGTTGGGATACTCTAGTCCTTAGAGTTGGGCCTGCCCACCAACTAGAGATGGGTGAGTGTCGATACCAGGTATCGTTATTGTGCTATACCAGCCTTATTTCAAGGCATCAAGTAGTCATGATGCACCGATACTGAAGGCAGTCCTTACAGCACGTGTTCTCACAGCCTGTTCCAAAACTCCTCAGGTAAGACACACAGCTCACTTTTCTGTTCCTTAACCAGAGCTTGTGTTTGAAAATATCACTCTTAAACTGAGGCATTGCAATAAAATGAATAAAAAAGAGAGATCAGTTTACAACACTCACTGCTAATATAAAAATATAACTGCTTCCCAAAATGAAGGAAATATCTTTATTGAAGTTTGCATGCTCTGGAGTTTAAATGCACTTACCTACAGAAAAAGATCTGCAGGGCTGAAGTGTTATGAAAAGTATCAATCACGCAGTTAAGTTGACTCAGTTTTTCTTCAGTTTGTCTGTGAATGAGCTTAAAAAGTGTACAGGTAGTATTACAGGGGTAAAATATTTTTACCATTATTTATAACTGGGAAAAGAAAATTCCCTTAACCTTCACTGGACAAGGCTCACATTTCTAAAGAATGGGTAAAACAAAATAAAAGTTTCCAGCTTAATTATTTATTTAAATTATTTTATTTTACATTAATTACTGATATTTTTCATTAACTACTCCCTAGATTTTCACAATTTTTTTAGCCTTACTTTTGGGTCTACTAAAGATACCTGTTTTTCAGTCCATGAAACTTTATATATGGAAAAGTTGCACTACAGAATATTTTGATGAGAAGATTTTTAGTGTTGGGTATACACATTGAGTAAAATACACCTGTGGTAGTGATGGTGTCACTATTCTTAGTGACAGTGTTCTGGGGTTACGAGACAAACCTGATTTTGGTCTGGTGTTAAAAAAAAGCGAAGACTTTTTTGACTCATATCTTTGTCATTTGGAGAGGAGGATGCTGGCCTTGTGTGGCATTGTTTGGGCAAAGACTGATGTGATGTGGTTAAAGACTTGTTGGAAAAACATTTTTTTTTTTTTTTTTTTTAACTTTAGTGTGTAATTATGACGGGATCAGCTGGACCTTTGTCCTGAGCTTTTGGAGCTTTGAGAAAAGTGCAGAGATAAGCCTGGCTATGAGGAACCAGTGTCATACAAACGCTTTAATGATTTCCTCCAGGAATCCATCACAGGGAGGGCTTCTATTACCCCTGTCAGGGCTCCATTCAGCCCCCATCACCAACCCCCAACGCCATGTGGCATCCCTCAGACTTTCTCCAGACTGGACTCGTATTGATCTCTTGTTGTCTCCCTCTAATGAAAATGGATCTGTTTTTCCCTTGGGGTCCTGGATATATCACTCAACTCTCTGGCTGCTATTCTTCCAGCTCTTCACCAGGAGATTTTCTCAGATATGGTCCTTCAGTGACAAGATGAGCGGGCAAGAAGTGATGACAGCCTAAAGATCAAGATCAATTTTGGCCACATCAGCAATTTAGCACCCCGTTCATCCAAAACAAACCGAGATAACGTCTCAAATATCAGAGAAACAGGATCCTGGAGTTTCCTCAGATGTAGAGATGGAATCCAATCCTCCAGGACCTGAGCATTCCAGCTTTAAAAATGCTGGAATGAGGGTTTTTGAGGACTTCATTGTATATAGATCGTTTTTGAACGAGCTGAAAATAATGTGAAGCTACTACAAATGTATCAGAGAGATGGTTATCAAGCCTGAGGCGTATATTTTTTCAATATTTTCAAAAATTGTATGAGTCAAGTAATATTTTATCTATATAGCACATTTTAAAACAGTCTTATCTTATATGTCTGTTATATAAACTACAGCATTTTTATAATCAGTTCTGTGACCAACTAGAAGCTAGAGAAAAGAAAGCCTCACAGGTTTGACCGCAGAGAGCGCTCACATTTTGGGTGACCTTGGCTTTTTCATGGCAATTATTTTTACACAGTATGATTTAATACATTTATTCATACATTTATTTCAAACATTTCTCTGAGGTTTACACAGTCATAAAGGAATCTTTCAAACTAACTTTTCCGGCATTCCACAAAAAGTCCAAGCCTTCACATTTTCAAACATCCATTCCCTCATGTTTAAGTTGCTCCGTCTGCAAACATGAACCACGGCACTGACATATGTTGAAGAATTCATGACCAACTGAGTGGTTTTGGATATTTAACGTATTAAAATTATTCATAAGAGCCCTGAAAGCATCAGTCAGGTATATGGCAGAGTTTGCAAACACTGACTCAAACATTAAGTGCTTCAGCTTCTCCAAATTTTAACCTTACACAAACTTTTTCCGTCAATTTTAAGAAACGGCAACACAAAACTTCCTCTATATTAAAGAATGATGATACAATAACAGTTTTATTTCACTGACAGACCGTTGTGTGGATGATACGTTGGAACACACCTTAAGATATTGATGTTTTGAAAAAGTGTTGATTTCAGATGCAAGATTTAAAACCAATGTGCTCAACCGGCCATCATACCAAGCTGAAATGTTTATCAACATTGTAGAATGATGGAGACTAATTAGTTGTTGAGCTCTTTGAAAGGAAGAATCCAATTTTGTTTAATTTCTTACTCTTTTAAACACTTAAATCAATTCATATAAAAACAAGTTCATTCTGCTGCTTTGATAAAATGGTGACATATCTTTGTTTCCGTCCATCCAGGTGACTTTGTGGAGAGGCAGCTCTGCCGTGATGCCATCCTCCCTATGCCAGCCATCTGTGAGGTGCCTTGCCCAAAGGACTGTGCCCTGAGCCCCTGGACCCCCTGGTCTCTGTGTTCCCACACCTGTTCTGGGAAAAACACAGAAGGCAAGCAGACCAGAGCCCGATCCATCCTCGCCTACAATGCAGGAGAGGGTAAGTCTTCACAGACTTCAGAGACACTTCTGTCTTAGAGTTGGATAGAAAAAAAAACATTGTGTCAACAGTTGACTTATCTTTACACAGAGGTCATATCACTTAACATACTCCAAAACTTTGAAGTGCAAGTCTCAAACATGTTCTTTCACTTTAGATCTCTCCTTCTCAAGGCCAGTTCAGGCCAAAGATCTGAAACAGGGAATCAAAACTTCACCAGCCTAAAAGGAGCAGAAGGGATCTTGTCTGTATGCTGTAGCTCTAAATGTGTTTCCACTGCATCCATATTAAACCTGTTGGTCAGGTTGTCTGAGTATCGTAATGAAATGTCTCTAAAAAAACCAGAAAGTTGAAGTTTTGTTTCTTTTGTCTTCATTGAAACCTGGTAAGGACGCACATACATCTGTTTAACTGAATACAAAGCTATGTGGATGCATTAGTTAACCCATAATGACAAGCTGTGCTGAATAATGTTACTTGCAAAATAGAGTCTTAATGCCACAAGAATACCCACTTGAAATAGTAACAACAGTGATTTCTTTGCTTTTCTTACTCCAATGTCATAGAAAATGAAAACCCCTTAAGCCCCTCACTTGTTATGTATAATGCTCATCTAGTCTGGATAATGATATTTGCTTTAAACTCATGCTTGAAGTGTTGCAGTATACATGCTCTCCATTCCTATCTCTTTTGGCAAAGCTTAGCTTGGCTTTGCACTGGTTGTTGTCTGCTGTGACCCTTTTCTCAATACTATGTTGACATGCTGCTTCACGAGTGAAGTCATGTTACACTAACACAGCAGGTTCTGGAAATTTTACATGGACCGCAGAGTTCTATCTGAGGTTTAACCCTGACAGGTTCATTCTACTACAAAATGCCAATAAGCACCATTAAGCAGAGATGGAATGCACTTGTTATAACTTCGAGTCACTCTCAGGTAAGGATGGGTACCTTTCACATTTGAACCGATACAGTACCAATCCGTGATACCTGGGAATCAGTACTCAACGGTATCAGTATTCAGTGGTACCAGTTTTCGATACTTTGAGTGTTTATGAGGTAAAAATATTAACTTGTTTAATAATACAATCTCAAAATATTTAAATTTAACATATTCATTTCTCAATATATAAACTTTAACAAATACATCAAAAATATTCATCTTTCTTTAATTAAAATTAACTACTACTTAATGAATTAACTACAACTACTCTGTGTATTTTTTTTAATGTATGCATAAATTTAAACCCAGCATTACATACCCAATGCCCATGTACAGCATGGAAAATCACCTGCTGTCCCATCCTTCACAAACACAAGGATGCATTTAGGTACCGTTTGATTTTATGTGAATCAATACTTGGTACTACTGGTACTCTCACATACAGAATACAGTTCAGCTCACATCTTCATGTATATTAAGGTACAAAAAATCATGTCAATGCATATGTTTTTGTTAGATATGATCTAACAATTGATGGTCTCGGGTAAAGTCTTTGGTCTGAACTGATCTCTGCATACAACAAATGTAATGTCCCAGTGAAATGAAATATTCTGTGTCCCTCTACAGCGACTGCAAAGCTTGTGGCTTGGGTTACTGTGATGCAGGGTAAGACAAGAAGAAATATGAGCCTGATTGTCCGGACTGAAAATATGTTCATTGAATAATCACCAGGATTCTGCCCTCTGTTCAAGGTCCATCTCTGCTGTCTAAGGTCCAGCCAGTCTTCGGTACAATCATATTTGATGTCTCTAGATGATAGATGGTGCAGTTTGCTGATGTAGTGCTGTATGTAGTCCTCGTGAATTAAGCTAGATGGGAACATGGCCACTTTTGTGGCTATAATATCTTCCTAGCAATGTGCTGGGCCAGCAGAATCTGTGGGCTGTTAGAATAGAAAAACACTCAGACTAGTCGTAGAGTATTTGTATACTCTGTAGCGTTGAGTGCTTTAAATCCCTAGAGTGAGGAGTCAACGTTATCTAAATATTGTTGGAATGATACTGAAGTAAGTGCCTCTGTCGAAGTCCAACCCTCCAAGCTGCCAATCACACCTTGAAAATGGAGCCGTTCTTGCCAAACCTCATAATGAGAAAAACGCGAGGCTGCACAGATGGTTAGCGTGTAGCCTGGCAGCAGATCAGGATTTTATCTTTAACTTCCCGCTACCATTTTAACAGCTCTCGCAGTCTTCTCCTGGACCACATTGCGTGACATGCTGTCTTTGGAAAAATCACAACAACGTGGCATCCAGGCTGGAGTAAGGAGGCGCCTCATACATAATGGATGCTCCTACTCCATGGTCCATGCTGGGCTTCAGGAGTACGTTCACGCAGAGCGCAATGCAGGCTGCAGGAAACATGCTGCCGTGTGTTTATTAGCTTTCCCAGCAGTTAGTAGGCAGACGCTGTCACAGTTTTAGATGGATGTCAACAACACAGCATAGAGCTGGGCTGGTTGATGGTGTTAGTCATGATTGAAGTCACTCAGACCTCTCTCTTCCAGGCCATCAGCCGAAGCAAAGTGAGCCTGGTTGGACTAGACTCCCGCATAGAGAGTGAGTGTTATGATGGAGTATAGAGAGGTGATTTGTCTGGATGTGTAGAAGCAAGAACCAATGACAAATCTGTGTGGGAAATTAACACCAGGGAGGCTTGTTAGTTTTATGTGATGCTTTTGGCTTTGTAATGCAAATGTGTATTTACTCTATTGACACTTTTTAAACCCAAACAGGTTTCGGGTCACGCACATGGAAACAGTGAAAATATTTTCTCTGGCGCCATTCCTTCATGCCAGATCATGTCCAAAGATTAAATGAATTTATGATGAAAGAAAACATGGAATTGATTTCCATTATCAAAGGTAAACTCAGTGTACATACAGTAGATATGGCAGCAGCACAGCTGTCTGTATGGACAGGAGGTCTGCAGGGGTCCAGACCTGGATCAGATTTGGCTCAAACATGATTAAAATACCTTCATATCTGATCTGTTTTTGGCCTGAGATATTGCAGACTCCACCTCTTGGCATATCCATGTCAGATAGATAACTCAGACCTGGAGAAAGAAGTAATTGAAATTGAAAAAAAAAGGAAGGGCTTGTGCTGCTGCTGATGCTCTGCATTTTGAACACATCATAAAGATTCATTTATAATGCTTTAAATTATTTCAAAACTTGTTTATGATGTTCCAAAGGTGTCACATCACATTACCACGATTGTTGAATTGTACGTTACATTAATGAGATCCCAAGCCTTTGCTCCATGTCATCTCAGTTTTCTCCAAAAGATATTCCCAGGTTTTTTAAGCTGTCACAACAATCTCAGAGTCATAAAAAACAAAACATTAAACTCAGGACTTTTTCAGAGTTTCAATGAAAGCACAGGTAGCAGAACATTCAACAAAGATTATGACAGACAATATACAGTGCTTGATGAATGTATCATACCACCATACAGTGTAGTCTTTGCCATTACTGCCTTAAATAAACAGAATATTGATGATCACCAAATTATTTATTATGTGCCTAGAAGGGTTAATCTACCAGTTTGTGCAAGCTCTTGAATAAAATATCGGAAGTGTTTAATTCCAAAATATATATATCTGTGTATTTCATCCATGAATTTACAAAGTGCTGTTTTACTAAAACGCAGAAAAAAAGTTTAACAAGGAAAAGCTAGAAGAAAGTAATTCATTGTTTCAAATAGCCAAATAACAGTTATCTGCTTTAATTTCTTGAGCAGGGAATTGTTGTTTGTGGTTTTCTGTTGTATGTTATCCTTCATTGATCCTTCATTGAGCACAGAAAGGGGGGCACAAATGCAAGACACGCAAACCAGAGCTCCGAAAGGCAAAGGATTTAATGATAGTCCAGACAGTCAGTACACGAAAAGGCAGTTAGAACAGGTAGAGTTATCAGGCAGACATGAGGCAAAAAAGGGTCAAAAAAGGCAGTTAGGGTTCAAGCATCACAAGACTATTACTATGAAAAAACGCTGTAAGTGAGACTGTGATATATGACGGACTGAGAACGAGACAGTGAGTGACATGACAATTTACATTATTTATTTGAGGTACTTGCTGGATAAATTGGCTGATTTGCAGTTGCATTGTAGCATTTGTCTTTGTTTGCCTTTCTGTTTGTTGTTACCATGGTTGTGTTTTTCATTTTGCAAGGCATTTTTAATTTGCAGTTTGTCTAACGCCTACTGGCCACTGTAGCTGGTTGATCTAAAAGACTTGTTAAATCTGAATACAGAAGCGTTTAAGTCATCGTGTTAACAACTCAGACCATCAAACCTGTTCATAATGATGTGAGGGCTTCAAAGATGTACTTCAGAGCTCGATGATACACAGTGTCCAGAGTGTTAGAGCCTTGAGCTCTCTGCACCTTCATGGCTGACTCTTTTCAATTAACAGTTCACTTCATAATCACATCGACACATTCACACTGAGCTATAATAGAAGTAGCAAGGCAGCGTGTAAGCCAATTATTCAGGTCAAGACAAACAGTGGGGATGACAGAAAGGATTACTGGCTGACAAGGTCGTGTTGGGTAAATAATTCTCACAGTAAATATGTGAACACAGTGATGGAAATGATACAGAGGAGACTGTAAGAGGAGAGTTTACATGGCAGCTGAAACATTAGCATTCATTTGAGTGATGCATTTTTCAAATAGGCCTTGATGGCTCTTAAATATTTATCTATTGACTGATTCATTAACCCGTGAGGCAGTAATGGTGTCCTTTGTGTTAATGAGCTGCAGGCGTGATGAATGACTGCTCTGATGAAATCCAATAATATATATATTTTATTAATGACCATGCAAAGGTTGTCTCCCTGTGCCGTTACACACAGGTCAGCCCTTTTCATCTCTCTGAGGCTCTGTTTCATGTCTGCTGCAGACGCTTCATCTCTGACTTAAAGATGTCATTCAGTGACTTCTGAAACACTAATGGCTGACCTTCTCCTGTGGGGGGTCTCCTCTTCCAAGGTAATAGCAGCTGCTAATGACAAGGTTTCCTGGTGAAGAGGCTCACGTGGTGCACGCATCCCACCTGCGTCCACATTCAGGTTGCTGTCTTTGTGTGCACACGCTGCCCCCCTGGTTCATCGCTGCTTTGTTGAGCCCAGCAGTCGGTCAATCTCCAGAGATCCTCTTCACGGGTTAAAAGCTGTTGCTGATGCTGGAACTGTTTGATACAAAACAGAGAAAATGGTTTGGAAAAAAGAATTCTAAAGGAAAAAAAATCTGACTCTGAACAAAGTAATTCGGTTTTTCGAGCCCCAGGCCACAAAAATCTGAATTGACTTCAAGAATGTAGCAGTTTTCTTTTTTGTTTCTCTCTCTCTCTCTCTTCCATTTTTTGGTTTCACCTTGGAGGTCATACTGTCACATGGACTTCTGCAGAGGTGCCAGGAAGTGTGCACTCACACATGAAAAAGTACAATTTTTTTTCCATCAGCTATTCTTACCTCTCACATTATTATTTTTTCAATTACTGTTTAACATTCACAACAGAAAAATATAATTTTTTTGTGATATTTAGTGGTCAGATTCTCTCTCATTTACTCACTTCTCGCGCCAGTAATCGTGGCCTTTGAGGGCAAAAAAGCTCCTTTGATGTAGGATCAGTTTGATCTCCCGTTTGTCAAGATTTTACCCTAAAAATGTCTTTTAATACAAACGCTTTACAGCACAACAAGAAGGACTCTTCTCTTCTTCTTTGTCTTCCAACATGTGCATTTTATTCAGCCTCTCTCTAAATACAAACATGCATAGTTTGTTTCTTTGTTCATGCCTCTGTAGAAACATGGTGTTACAAGATGGTGGTATTTATTTAAGAGGCCTGCTTCTATGAAAAGGCTCATTCTGAGCTAAGAAAAACAAATTAAAAGCTACTTAAAAAAATGCATGAATTCTATATTTAATTTCCTATCAAATGTATACTGTTACAGATAAAAGCCCATTTCCACCATTAAAAAAATAAATAAATGAAACATTGGCTTTGTTTAGGTTTTTTCCTAGATTAAGTTGCAATTTTGAGACAAAAAGCCAAATTTATGAGCTAAAAGTCAAAAACTTGACTTTCCATCTCAAAATTTTGAAGTAAAGGAAAAAGCCCCAACTGACACAGCCAACAAGACAGGTTTTGACATGCCATGAAATTCACAATGTTTTGTGTACATACAGTGGTTGTATGTTGAATGTGTTGCAGTAGTTTTCTATTAAAAACAAAAACATAGCCTTATAAATGCAGATGGAGCTCCATTGTAAACTCATTTTCCTCTGGGTTTTAATGTTAATATTTTTTAAGATTCTTTGATTGCTTAATCAGACTGTGATATTTTAATTCAGTCTCATATTTCAAGCTTAATTTCTGAAGGCTTCAGAGTGATAATGCAAAATAAGTCTTTTTGCTTTTGTTCTTTGCCTCTGCTTTAGACCAGAGACTTCTCAGTCAGCCCTTGATTTAAATACTCTGTTGGATCTTTGTTTCTTTTCTTTGTCTTTCAAAGTACCTCTTTTCTTCTGCTGTCTTCCCACTCCTCTGTTGAGTCAAGTTTCTACAGAAAAGAGATACTTAAAATTTACATGAGTGTTTTTTTTCTTGTTTGTTGATCATAAAGTAATTGTCCTCTGGTCCATGTACAAATATTAAAACTTAAACTCCCTTTAAGAAACAGAGCATCAATCTACAAGTAAAGGTTCTGTGCAAACATAGAAATTAAGTTTATCTCCTCTTGAGGCTGCAAACAAATCAGTAATTTAAAAAGGAGGAAATGTGATGAGGCATAGATAAAATTATTGATGGAAACATGAGAGAAGGACCAAAATATACCTGAAAGATGGGAAAGATTGAAATATAAATCATGTTGAAATATACAGGAGCTGAAAAGGAAAAACAACTTGCAGAAGCCAAATTTATTTTTAAAGAGAAACTTAAAAATAACGTGGAAGTCCTCTGCTTGCAAGAACTTATGAGACAATAACAAATGCAGTAATGATGCTCATTGAGGAATGTGTCATGGAAAGGTTTTGGGTTGTTGTTGCTCATATCCTATCCCTCGTTCTCTCCTCAATCATTCTTTAACTAAACAAGAATTTAATCAGAAAATGCAATAACAAGGGTTAGACAGCAAAACAAAAGGGTGTTTTCAAAGAATAAAAGAAAGGAAACATCAGAGTCAAGGTGTGAAATGTCAAACCTTAACAGATCAATAATTTGATTGTGAGGATGTTGATAAAAATTTAGAATGTTGAACACACATGAAAAATAAAAACCCTGACTGAGTGGACTATGAGGTTGAGTTTCAGAATCCGAGATGTGTGTAGTGCAATTACAAGTCAGCTCTGTGAACCCATCTCATTTGTGAGACATTTATCCCTTAATTGTATGCTAAAAATAGAGGCATGTGTGATAAAGATCAAATATGGGCACTTATCTGTGAAATATGTGCCCATGACACAACCAAAACAGCACACGACAGTGAGTGCACTTCTATCACAAACTGTCTTACCACTGTACTCAGGATGCACCAAGACGACATTTAAGAACTTCTTTTCTTGGAAATTTATCAGTAAAGTTTTCTATATGGCGTGATGTTGATTAAATCTGTGATATAACATTGATCCGTGTCTGAAGCGACACCTGATGTCTGTGCATTCTGGCAGGAACACACCCCAACTGTTGTGTTGGCATGCACCAGTGTGCACGAACGACTCAGTGAATCACCAAATGTATGCTAGGTTTTATTTCCTCCAGAGTCTCTGTCTCCCGAATGAAGGCTGTCGTTTAAGCTAGTCTTACTTATTTTTGCCCCCTTGGATCTGCATTTGTCTCCAGATATTTCTTAGTACCCAGTCCGACAGTTGTCTGTATCACTGTATCTGTTGTGATTATTTCTTTCCTCTCTGAAGCTGAAGCACTGACACTGTTTTATTCCCACCTCTTTTCTCAGGTGGAATCCAGTGTCCCAACATCAGCGCCCTGCAGGAGGTCAGGAACTGTAACGATCATCCCTGTACCGTGTACCACTGGCAGACAGGCTCGTGGGGACAGTGCATAGAGGATTCCTCCATCCCAGCCACCAACACATCCACAGGCAGGGCACGAGGGGATGATGTGTCCTGCTCGGTGGGGATGCAAACCCGCAAGGTCATATGTGTGCGGGTCAACGTGGGCCAGGTTCCTCCAAAAAAGTAAGACTCCCTGTAAACTCTAATGCATGGAGACTGAACATGAGAGTGTGACTGGAAACTGTCATATTGTCAATTCTAACATTGACAGTTTGTTGGGCTATATTTTGTGTATGTCAGGCTGGACTGCTGGATGCTTTACAGAGATGGATGGGTGCTTTGTGTTGGATATAGCAACAGATTAACCGTATGCTGACAGATGTTGCATTAAAATCATCTCTGTGTGTGAACAGATGGATATGCAGACATTTTCGCTGAGTCCTCATCTTGCCTTGGAATTTTTTATTCATACCGTTGCATCGAGTGTTGGTCTTTGTCTGGCTTGCATTGGTCACATAATATCATTGTCATCACTCCCAACAAACTGGCTCTTTGTATCTACACATGCAGCACTCCCAGTAAATTAGGGATCACCATAATTTCTGGACTGTTAAGCACACCTGAATACAAGCTGCACCCACCAAATTTAAAAAGAAATTATTTGTACATATTGTACATTATATTATATTATATTGTGCATACATTGTATAGATATTTTTTCCGAACAATGCATGTAACACTGCTGGATGGACAGTTGCATTCCAGAAAAACCATCTTCATCGTCCTTCTGCCCACTAGACTCCCCTAAAGTTGTCTTCTTCAGTGTCAGAATTGAACAGCTTCAGAATGCCTTCGTCAAGCACTTTCTCTTGCTCTTTCTCATTTTACCGTTGTCATGTAAATGGTAGGCTGGAGATTTTAGTGGAAGTGCTGACGTCATGCTCCTTTTTGGGCATGCGCATTACGCTTTCATTGTAGATTGGCGAAACGCGAACCAGGCCAACCACAACATCTATTGCACCATTTGTGCAATCAGCAGAAAAACAAAGCATTCAGTGTATTCACCAGATGATCAGCTCTCCTCTTCTTCAGCATCTGTCGTGTTTATGGCTCCTACAGTCATATCGCTAACTACAGGTCTGAAATGGATGCTACAGCATTTTCAGTCCCACAGCATTTTTGTGAAGACAAAAATTTTTTTTACTGTGTTTTTTCTGTTTTCATTTTTTGCACTTAATGAAATATGAAACGTTGTTTGAACAGGGCCTGAATATTTTAGCGGCCTGAAGATTCTTAGCCCGTAAAAATTCACGTATTAGCCACGTCATTGTTAAAGCCGCGGGATCCAAAGCATATGAAAAAGAGAAGCAGCTTAAAGACTGAAAATTACCGTAATTTGAGAGTTTTATGTGTGTGTGAACACAGCTGTACAGTATTATTACTGGTAGCTTAATTTATGTGTATTTTTAATCGTCTGCTACCCTTCAGGTGTTGACATTATTAAGACTTCCACTTTTTAAGAGGAGGGGGTTTAAAGTCAGCCCATGTTGTTTAATCTGACTGTGTTGTTTGCTCGTAGGACATTTTGTTTAGTCTCCCGGTCAGTGTGCTGCTGCTGCCGCTGCTGCTGTCTAGAGGGGGTGTTCACTGATGAGTTGATGAGCTGCCGGCCCACTGTTTTAGCATCAGGGTCTGTTTCCCTCCCGAAGGCATCTGCTGGGAACAAGAATTATCTATTTATTTATTCAACACAACAGGAGCATTATTCTGGCAGCACAGCAGCCCTGCACAGGCGAACCCGCCAGCCCCCATGCTGCGTATGGAAATTAATCTCGCTTTTACTCCTGAACCTCCTGTTACACGCTGAGTGCTGAGACCGCTGAGACCGCTGCCTTGGGACACACTTTCACTTCAATGAAAAGTGGGGCTCTGGCTTTCACCAGCAGCACCAGCTGTGGCTGAGCTGTGACCACCAAACACAGAGTGGCGTTTGGTGCTTTCAGATGAATTAATATGATTGCAGAAATGAAAGATAAGTTCTGATAAGCTGTTTATGGATCACATGGTAAAAGCAGTATGTGTGCAGAACTGTCATAATTTGTGTTTGAGAGAGATCTGTCTCTTGTTAAATTTTAATTGCTGACCTGTCAGGGGATTTCTCTGCAGAGATAATTTCCTCACATCCTCACTTTTCTATTGGGAGGGGATTTTATGATGTGGGAAAAGGTTAAAGGGGAATTCTGGTACTTTTAACCAGAGCCCTCAGGCGTTCCTTGTCTTTTATTATTCTCCACAGCTTTCTTCATCACCTTCCTTCTGTCCTTGCATCCTTCTCTTCCATCTTCCCTCCCTGCATCCTCACTTTTCCCCTCTCCCCTGGCTGATCTGAAAATTAATTGAAGACAAAAACAAATAAGCTGTAACTACACAAACAAGTTACCCTTTTTTCCTGCGTCAGCCCTTTTTTGGATAGAGAATTGTGTACACACTCAGTCCCTGTCTCGGCCCAAATCCTGTGCTAATTCAGGCACATTAGGAACCTTCCCGTGAACTCCCAGTGTGGTCCCTCCGGCTCTGATCCAGCACATCTCTCTCAGATTTTCAAGGGTACTTTGTGTTTGTGTGTGCGTGAGTGTCTAAGCATTTCAATGATGTACCTTCAGGTGTCCGGAGAGCCTGCGCCCAGACACTGTCAGGCCCTGCTTACTGCCATGCAAGAGAGACTGCATTGTCACCCCCTACAGCGACTGGAGCCCCTGTCCATCAACATGTCGAGCAGGTATATGATACACACACACACACACACACACACACACACACACACACACACACACACACACAGATACATAGTGAGGTTTCACATTGTGTCACAAAGGCTGAAGGCAGCACTGTCTGTAGTGATTTGGGTATTTTTAAACCCTGTGCTGATTTTGTATATTTTTGGCTCCAAAGTGTTGGAAACACTCCTGTAGATGATTTTCTCCAGTAGGCTGTAATAACTGCATTTTAGTTCTTCCAGGAAAATGAAAAAAATCATATGCACAAAAAGTTATGATTTGGCTTAGATTATAGTTTTTGATTTCATGCAACAATACAGGGGAGATTCCCACAGAGATCAGGAGTTTTAAAAATTAGTATGCATTCTTTTTAGCTCGTTGCTTTCATTGACCCAAAGTTATTGACCATAACTTTGGAGATGCTTGTTGAGTTTCTGGATTGAGGCAAAAATGGCATGAGGAAAAATATTTTTTACCCATGTGGACTTCATTTGGAGTACCGGGAGAGAACCCACCCATGCACAAGAACATGTAAACTCATGTGTGGACTTTCCTGAGATATTGAAATAACCTCACTTTCATATATTTACCTGCTCATAATACATATTTTAAAGTGAGATTAACACCAAAATGTGTTATTTTTAAATAATATTTCTCATTATTCATGGTAGGGTCTGATTTTTTTGCTAGGAGAACACAAAACCATTCACAGCACAAAGGCCAAAGCCCCTTTGATGATGCTACACAACCAAGAAAGTTTAGCAGTGAGAAGCACGATGTGTTCTTTCAAGAAAAAAAAAATCTTAGGTTTATTTGTAGTAATTGTTTAAACAGTGGCTGGACAGCCAGAAAAAAAGGACATAAGAACAGAGGAGTTAAACAGGAGAGTGATAGAGCATGAGCTAAAACAGGGGTTAAGCTGTTTGACAATATTGTTCATTCCGAGCCACATGCAGCTGTTATACTGCAGTGATCTGTTCAAACCTGAAAGTCTATCAATAAAATGTAACATTACACATGACCCACTCAGAGCGCACACTAGGCTGTGAGTAACACTAAACAGTTTGCTGACCTTTTGGACACTAAACTACAAACTTGGTGAACACAGTTTGATTTTTGTCAAGTTTCAAACAACGGTGCTACATAACTACATAAAACTACATTGCCTCATCTCTTTGTGTCCTGTGGAAAGTTGTCTCAAACAGAGAAAAATATCATAAAGATCTGCTGTCTGTTCATTTGCTTCCAAAACAAATGCACATATTGGTAAGCCTCACATACTTAGGAGAAAGGGTGATGATGCTTATAGGAAATGATGCATCTCAACATCTTTCCATCTCCACTCCAGTCTGTCAGGTCATCACAACAGATTTGACAGCTCTTTATCTTTTTACGATGAGATAAAGTGACACTATATCCTGAAATCTGTATGATCTCAGCCCTTGATAAACAATCCTCTGACAGGAATCTCCATGACTCTGGCCTTGTGAGGACAGCAATCTGATATGATAGTCCAGATATAGATGCAGACTTCCTGTAAAGTCAATAACCTCTACCACCCGTGGAGATGTATCGGATACCACAGAGCAGATGATGGGATGGCATTCAATATTCTACTTGATTGTGTTAGCCTCTCCTTGAAGTGGTTGCATTCAGCAGATGGTGAGCGAATAGATGCATTATAGGACAATGAACTGGCCTAAATTACACTCAGCCTCAATTCATGGATTAAATGAAGAAAGACAAAAAACAGCCCCAACCACTCAGATCGTATTTACGCCAAATTCCATCTTTGATTTATGCTGGGAGCAAAGCTTAACTCCTTATAATATTTCCACTTTGTTGCTCTTTTTTCAACTATCTGCCTGAAA
The DNA here is from genome assembly GCA_008086565.1 of Thalassoma bifasciatum. Taxonomy (NCBI): domain Eukaryota; kingdom Metazoa; phylum Chordata; class Actinopteri; order Labriformes; family Labridae; genus Thalassoma; species Thalassoma bifasciatum. The sequence goes on from RPOG01001122.1 coordinate 141,452, forward strand.
GTGTAATCTACTTTAATAATATTCTTGTGTCTCTGCTTAGATGGTAACATCAAGAAGAAACAGACCAGGAAACGTATTGTCATCCAGTCACCAGCAAATGGTGGGCAGGACTGTCCTGAAGTGCTGAGCCAGGAGAGAGAGTGTGACACGCCATCCGTATGTCAAGGATACAGGTAACCTTTCAAGTTCAACTCCAAAACCTGCGCATGTAACTGCTTTGAAACTGTCCAACTATAATGCAAGTGAAAGAATGAGGTCTGTGTGGGTTTCGATTGATTTGACCATGCCTTTAACTTATTCTTGGTACAACACTTTTTATGGGTTCTTAGAAATTTTGCCCTCAAGTGGTTTAGAGACCAAGACCTCTGGCAGAGTGGCCTAAAGAGACCCAACTCATCTTTGTGTCAATGACCTCGCTGATGTAGGAAAGTCTTGCTTATTCACTTGCAAATGTTAAGGGACCTTTAACAATGGGGTGAAAGTTGCCAGAGAGTGCAAAACCATGTTTTCACTGGGTGCTAAAAACGGGAAACGTGTTTATAGAATCATGTAGCCTTTACATTACTCGAGCCCTGACATCACACTTATGGTTTTAACACAGTATAAACTTCCAAGCTACAATCAATATGGGTTACAGCCATGAAACTATTTCATAGCCTAAGGTGTATTTTTTTCTCAATGTTTCTGTTTAAATGATAATCAATGACAGTAAACTAGAGGCCCTTTATCGTATATCATCTTAAAATTTTTGTCCTGACTACACAGTCTGATGAACATTATTGTCAGGACACTTCTTCTCATTCCTCTTTTATGCTATCAAAACATGTTTATTTGGTTGCATTTCTCCGTTTGCAAATAGGATATCTCTCATACCTTCCCAAAGAAAGAACTAAATTTTGTTTCACAATGTCACAAACTTCCTTCTTGTGACTTTCTTGAATCATTAAAACACAGGGCTGGATGTTTACGGTAGAATTATCTTATTTGACTCAATATGTGCCAAATTCATGTGAGAGAGTCCAGAAAAAATAGTTATTCAAGATACTAAGAAACAGAATTGAGGCCCGAACTGTTTTAAGTCAGCAAAAAAAATCTGGCAACTTGGTAAGAAAACATTTTCTTCTTTAGTTTCTTGTTTTAAGACAGGAACACTCACTTCGATTTCAGGTTTTGCAGTGTGATGACCTCAAAGATGGTGGGCTTCAAACCAAGTTTGAATATTTTTTTAAAGGAGTAAAAAATGCTGTAAGATATTTACACAGGGATTTTTTCAAACTATGTTGCCAAGCCCAACCCAGACTTGCCAGTCAGTCATTTTGAGTCGACTGCTACCCTTAAATGGCCAATTTTTGCATGCAGTGGAAAAATATGCAAAAACCATTCATCCTTAGGAGTTTGCTAGCAAGACATTTCACTATATTGTGGTTTCCCATCTTTGCATCTGAGTTTCACAACCTGACAATAATAACATTAACTCTTCTTTTTAGGTGGAAAACCCACAAGTGGAGAAGATGCCAGCTGGTTCCATGGTCAGTCCGTCAGGACAGCCCTGGAGCTCAGGAAATCTGTGGGCCGGGCATTCAGATTCGAGGTGAGCACAGCCACATTCACATAATCTCAAGGACCACACCAACACCTAGTTTCTTCTCTGTATGAACCCATTGGCAAAACAAAGCAGAAAGAACAACATAAGGATGAGCAGTCATCAGGAAAAGGCAAAAGGCAGAGCTAGAGCAGTTATAGGATTCGTTCATGTGCTCTTTCCTGTAGCCTGGAATGAGAGAGTTGGCATCAAAGTGGTACCTTAGGGCTGCTTATAACTGTGATCCTGCTGTAAATGATGAGGGACTGGGAAAAGAGTTGTAAATGTTAAAGATTACATGCAACAAGTTCTCTTTCTAAGTAGGTAAGCTGAATAAAGTTAAGGTTTAAATGCCAGGAGGGACAGTTTTACAGTGGGAGTAAAACTCTGGACTCTCTGAATAGTAGATAAACCTTGCACTGGAATCAAACAAAGAAGCAGCAGTAAAAAGAGAGCACCAGTGTGCACAGAGTTAAAGAGAATATTTCTGTTCCTCGTTTAACAGTAGCAGGGCGATCTCTGACCATGTCCCACCCTTCAGACTGTTTACTGAGTGTAGCAATCACACCAGTGGCCTGAGTGAGGAGCAGACAGCTGACATTAGGACACACGCACACACACGCACACACATACACACACGCACACACACTCAGACGTCGATAAGAGTGTTAGAGACAGATGCCATTATCTGATTCCGATGATGAGCATCCTGCTTCTCCATCTTGGGAGATTCTTGTCATTAGGCACCATTACCTGTAATAGTATACTCTGAGCTGGAGAGACACAATTCAATACAGACCTCTTACTATTCCCCCATTCACTCAACACAACTCACAGAGGGTCAAAGCCAGTTTTACAGTCTGATATTTCAAAAACAAAAGTTTGTACATGTGAGTGTGTTTTTGTGCACTTGACTACATTTCCAACTAAGGACCACAGCATCATGACTCATTCTCTAACAGAGGACCACCAGTCTGACTGCATTCATTTTGAATGTCTCCTGTCGATTAACTATATATTATAATTAAATGATATCTCTGAGCATACGGCGTGTGGGTGCTCATGTTTTCATTCTGTACTGCCCCTGCAGGCTGGAGCTGGTAGCGCATTCACTCACTGACATTTTTGTCTGTTTATTATTTTTTTATTTACCATGAAGTCTATTTCGGAGATTTTGCTTCTTACAGTGCTTAAGTTTTTGTTAAATAAAAGCAATTTTTTAAATTGTGAAAATATGGTTTAGAAATATATTCAGATTTTAATTTTCTATGATGAAGAAGGCTGTGTATTAAAATGTTATGTGACAAAGTGTATACATAGTGTTAAAAGTGTGAATCACGACTCATAACAGAAAATGAAAAAGAAAAGCAGGATCGGGTCATATTTGTGGGTCAGTCTATAGTTCAAATCGACATAGAGTTATTTAATCAATGAATAAAGTACATACACAGTTTGCCACGTTAGAGACACTGAAATTCAACTTTCAATGCATCCTGTATATATCCTGTTAATAAAACTCCAACTTTCTATATCCTCGTAGCCGTCTCTTGCCGGAAGCGTGATGGTGGGCAGGCAGACGTTGAATCTTGTCTTAAGTTTGCCAGCTCCATGCCGCCTCTCACACAGCCCTGCCAGTTGCCCTGCCAGGAAGACTGTCAACTCAGCAGCTGGTCCAAGTTCTCTCCCTGCTCAGTCGATTGTGTGGGCGTCAGGTCCCGCAAGAGGATGCTCATCGGTGAGAGACAGACTTTCTTTTGCCTTCCAGATTAATTTAACCTATACAATAAGGTCAGTACATGTGGAACAAAAACTGTTTTAGAATACACGAGTTGTGTCAAGTTTTCATTCAAGCATTCAAAGTCCAAAAGCTTTTCAGGGAACGACTCAGTTGAAGCATTCTTCGATGTACAGCTCAGATGTTAAATCCTTCAGGGCTATTTCTCATAAAATGTCAAATTCTCATGCCATCAATACGAAATGTTTTCTACATACACTCTTTTTTTTGCAGGGAAAAGCAAAAAGCGTGACCAGTGTAAAAACAACCAAGTGTATCCACTGAGTGAGACTCAGTACTGTCCTTGCAACAAATACAACGCCCAGCCTGTAGGAAACTGGTCTGATTGTGTTCTACCTGAGGGCGGCCGAGTGGAGGGTCAACTGAACATGAAGGTCCAAGGTGACATCAAGGAATGTGGTCAGGGTTACCGTTACCAGGCCATGGTGTGCTATGACCAGGACAACCGCATAGTGGAGACGTCTCGCTGCAACAGTCATGGTCAGTACCTCTTTCTCAAATTAACCACTGTATCCAATTACCCAAATATTGAACTGTTTACTCGCAGAGTGTCTCACATGGTGAACCTCTTCTCATCTTCAGTCTGGTTCTCATTTTTAATCAATGATAATTAAACTTCTTAACCAGGCTCAGGGTTTGAAGTTTTTTCAGGCTAACAGTTTGTCTTGTTAGCAGAAAAGTTTGGATTCATTTGCTAAAATCAACAGCGACCATGAGACTGGTTAACTTGAATGTGTCATCATAACCACAAGTGCAGATGACTTCTCTGTGTTTCTCATCTTCCAACCACAGTTGCTTGTTTGGCTATAAACAGGGAGTTCAAGGAGTCAATGCTTGGATATAACGTCAACATTTGTCTGAGATACAATAAGCTCTCTGTCCTCAAAGGCAAAACAGTTTGACAGTGAACAGGCTTCTTGACTGAACTTGATCTAACCTTTCTCTTCCATAAAGATCATGCTTCTCCTTGGACAACCAAATGGCAAATTTTCCTCTTACAGTCGAAAAGTAAGATTTATGAACAAACAGACTCATCAGCTTTGTTCATTCCCCAGGGATTTTTCTGCTACAGCGACTTTTGATCTAGTTTGAGCTCATGGTGACTAATGTGAGCTCATGTTTGCAAACTTTTGGTGGATGTTTGTGCGATGGACATTTCTGGGTCAATCTTGTTGCTGGGCTTTTTTATGTCCTCAAGAAGTAACACTGTTGTATGAGGTGCAGTCTGATTTTGGGGAGTTTGAAATGTGTTCTTGCATCAGATCTTCTGTTCTTCTGTTCAGCAATGAGCAGTTTTTATGCAGATGTGTTGGTCCTTAAAGGGACTGTGAAGACTTTCTAAGTGATCTTGAGAATGTGTCATCTCTAGATATATGCCTCATAATAATTAATCCCCTACTTAAAATGAGATTATCAGTGCTACAATAGGTTATTTCCAAATTCTAATTACTAGCTAGAATATTCTACGATTTCATATTTCATTTTTTTTTCCTTTAAAAAATGAAAATAAATAAATAAATATATGAAATTAAATGAATATGTCCTAAGGAGGATGTACATGTGTCCAAACATGACAATATCAGGGGGATCATAAGAAGGAAAAACTGGGAAGGGGCCCTAAGGGTTCAACCAGGGAGGTAAACCAGAGAAAGTCCTCAGATGTATCCAGATTGAGAGGGTTGTATATATTTGTTTGGGAGGCACCAACAACCAGACTATTTTGGTGCAGAAAAGAAGTCTTGTTGGATGTAATGCATCTTGTGGATCTCAGAGGAGACAGAACCTGAAATGGGACACATTGGTCTTTGTTGCAGTTTCATTTTAAGTTGCACTGTAGTTTGGAAAGTTTGCAAAAGAGACCAATTTTTCATGTTGTCTCTCAATGAAATACTGAGAAAAATTTTCTTCAACAATGTTTCTTATCAGTATGTTTGTTTTCTCAACCTCAAACTTTAATTCATCATCTAATCACAGCTGATTTGGGCTGAATTATCTGTGATTCTGTGAGGCTGCTTTGTGTTGAGCCATATTAACATTCAGAATTATATTCCAGCAGAGGGAGAAAGGGGAATTAAGAATCACAGAGCTGTCGTGCTCTACATGTCGGCTCAGGGAAAATAAAGAACACATCAAAGCACTCGGGGGGGAAAGAGCGTGCTGCGTTTGCTCATTTAGAAAGGCTCTCATTGTGAGTCAAAGCTGTCTCCCCAGTAAAAGTCTGCTTGGTTGTGACTAAGAAATGATACAGGGCTCACCGTACTGCTGCTCCAATCTTATCTGACCGGGAAAGCTTGTTGTTCCTCTGCTTCCAGAGACGATTGTTGGAGTTTATTGTAACAGCCCAGCTCCAATGGTAAAGTCAGACTTTTTAAGAGTTGGTGACTGTTTTACAGAGGAAAACAAATGTCCTTCATGATTACTGATTTCTTTTTGATTTATAGTTCTCTTAATTTGACCGATCTTTCCATGTGAAGCGCAAACTAGTGAGGTACCATCCAAGGTCCTAGATATATCTCATTTTGTTTCCTCAGTGGAAATAGGGGTGGTCAGATCCATTTTCCTAATTGAGTATTTTGGGACTACTCCAGAGATTTCAATGCTGCTCACCTGTTGCAGGAAAATCTGCCAAACCATACCATCTGGCTGGGTGGAAACTGGCTGTTTGTTTAAAGGAAGAGTTGTTTTTTGATTTTGAAGTGTGGCTGCATGAAGCATCCGTCAGTAGTTTGTGTATTATTCATCTTAGTCAGCCCAGCATCTTTATTTAGAAACCAGCCGAAGGACCAGAACAGAAGTTAACCGCTCGGCTATTAACCTCTACAGATGAGGTCAGCTCTACCTTCTCTGTGAAAGTGTAGGTGCAGAAATGTCAGTGAGCCATTTCCTTTTCGAACTATTCTCAGACATGACACATACTTGTTCATCCACCTGCAGCTCATTAATCAGCTATTAAGGTCTATGATGATGTATCGATGGTTTTCACGTTTTTGCATCTCATTTTGACATTATTTTAAGCACCACAGTCAGAGTTGGACACAGTAATGTATGTAGTGTTAGTTATCTCAGCCCTGTCTTCTCCTTTAGCAGATAGCTGGGTGCTTTTCTCCCTTTCACCTTTCCTTTTTCTTATCTTTATGGGGATGTTAAAACAGAAGACAGTGGGTTGACCAGCAGCATTCAGTGAGGCTAGTTACTCTGGATGGTTAGTGATGCCAACTGCAACTGTTTGTGAGCCGCTGGTATTTTCTGATTCAAGATATACTGTTGTTACCAAATTCCTCACTAGGTTCATGGAATAAGAGTTTACACACCTTCACAACCTAGTAACTGAGAATTTTTCCTGTTCTTTTACGGACAGAAGTTACCTGCTTTCTTATTCATTCAACTGAGTTTCTCTAAGCCCCTGTATAAAGTCTCCCTCTGTAAAATCTGGTTCATAGATGTGACCTCTGTGATCTGTCCGCAGTAAGCGACATATACGTCTGTTTCCTTGTGAGTGAGAGTCTTATGTGGTTTGCTTTCAGGATACATCGAGGAGGCTTGCATCATCCCCTGCCCATCTGACTGCAAACTGAGTGAGTGGTCCAACTGGTCGCGCTGCAGTAAGTCCTGTGGCAGTGGGGTCAAAGTTCGATCCAAGTGGCTAAGAGAAAAACCCTACAATGGTGGAAGACCATGTCCCAAACTGGACCATGTCAACCAGGTGAGTAAGGTCCTCCCACTGTGTGATGAACATCCCAACTTATTATCATGCGGTGCTCGAAGCTCCTGGGATGGATGTAGTTAATATTTTATCAGATGATAGGTTTTTATTATCATTACTGTGGAATATTTGCAATGACCTTGTTTCTTTTCTTTTGCTCTTTTATCAACTTCAATGAATGGACTCCATCTACAGGCTCAAGTAAGTGTGCTGCATTATATATCTATAACTATCATAGATTTAAAGATGTATCCTCAAGTGTTTTAATATTTTAAGAACTTGATGTATTCCATATTATCTTTTCTTCTAAGCCCCAAAATGGTTTTATTTATATTCAATTTAAATCTAATAATTTTTAAAATCAGTTTTTAATGTTTTTGAAAGTTTTTGAACGTGGTGAACTTATTTCCCAAGAAGTCCCCTGACCACCACCATGTTATTTTAATCAAAGCTACTAAACTCCAAAGAAAAAGATCTATCATTTTACTTTAGAACACAGAGATGCTTGTCTGCAGCTGCTGTGATGCTTGTTGTGTCTGTTTAAAGTTTTGAAAAGAAGAAAACATCCTTTCAAAAAAGGCTCAGACTTTGAAATTCTTTCTTTTACATGAGCTGTTACATTGCTGGGGTGATTTAAGAACATCTCATGCCTACTGGTCATTTAATTTCCTCAGATGTCAAATTTACACCAAAAAAATAAATAAACAGGGCACTTAAAAAATTGGAGATATTTCTTGTAAGTCTTATCCTCACTGCACAGTTGTTCAGTAAAGTACATCTCAAAAACCAGTGCACGATCAGACCTGTGACAGCGTGTGTTTGTGTGTCAGGTGTATGAAGTGGTGCCGTGCCTCAGTGACTGTGGGCAGTACGTCTGGGTGGCAGAGCCTTGGAGTGTGTGGAAAGTCAGCAATGTGGACCTGAAGGACAACTGTGGTGAAGGTGTGCAGACCCGGAAAGTCAGGTAAGATTGGTGTCATGATACAAGTTCTGTCTCATTGACTTTTATCAGCCCTCAGGTCAAAGTTCTACCTCACATGGCTGGTATCCAAACTTTACCCCAAACAAGACATTCTTACAGCTGCTGTGGCAACCCTGACTTTAAATATTCTGCCTCTCGACTGGACCATAGTGCAAAAAATGAATGTCACACTGTACTGAGGAAAACTTGAAACAAAAAAATGACGAGCATAAACTCAAGAGATGTTTACTCAGGGAATAAGTTTAGTTAAAAGATGACTCAATTTCACATTAACTGACATTTAATTAAAGTCAACCAAACAGTCCTGGTAAGTTGCTCTCCCATTGGCTACCTGCACTGGTTGTACCACCTTGACTCAGCATCAAACATGAGTGATGACTGATGACAGCTCAGTTCTAACTGTGATTGATATCGTGGATTAAACTGAGATATTCAGCAGAGAGTTTATCCTTTTAAGTGGATGATTTATCAAATTAGTGCTTACTTAAAAATGTCCTCTGATGTTTTCATAAACATAAACATCAGAGACGAGACTGGCTGTCATCCACAGTGTGATCAGAGCAGTCTGATTCTCAGCAGTCCTTTGGTACTTTCCTCCTGTCTCTGAAGTCTCCATTTTTAACTGGAGATATTATTCCGTTTGAAAGATGAACTTTTGTCTCTAACGTGACTTCACTTTCCAAAGAGATATCTGTTGATTAAATCCAGATTTTAATCTTGGCAACAGAGACGTTCTGTTTTTAATTTTCCCTCTGACCAGTATTAAAAATAGATAGAGGTGCTATCATAAATCTTTGAGATAAAGGTTAGACAGCGAGGCTAAACATCTACCTTCAATCTTTAATTTCCAGGTGTATGCTGAACACGATAGACGGGCCCTCTGAGCAGGTGGAGGACTACCTGTGTGACCCAGAGGAGATGCCTCTAGGGGCCAGAAACAGCCGCCTGCCCTGTCCTGAGGACTGTGTGCTATCAGACTGGGGGTTCTGGAGCCCCTGTGTACTGGTAAAAACTATGTTTTATTTCATTTGTGACTTTTACTGTTATATTATAGTACTTTTTGTCCTAAAAAGAAGCAAACGGGCTACATCTACGTTTTTTCCCAATTCTGCTGATAACGGCCTGTACAGTCACAAGGAAACAAGTTGTGAGTGGACAAGAGATTAATGGAAAGATTAAACTTGTGTCCAATAAGAATTTTCCTTTTCTTTTCTTTCATCCCCCAAAATTTTCTTGCATGAAACTTTTTTGTTGCTTTCCAGCTGTGATGAGCTTAGACTGCTGAGAAATGGAAAAATATGTTTTTTTTTGTTTGACTTCGTTGTTAGTATGATCAGTGCCAAAAGCTTCTTGAATTTCTTTGAAGAGCTTATTTTTTTCTCTGCTTTTACAATTACACTTCAAACTGCATTTGACTCAATTCTTTATTGCCTTTTAAAAATCAGTGTTATGAGTTATTAATTGAGTTACATCAATGTTGGATCCAAGAAAATGTAATAACTTGACATGAAAGACCCATTATTAACCCTGATTTTAGCATTGTTAGGCTACAATAAAAATGACATCTGAGGCCCCTGGTCATGACGAAAAAAAAGAAAAAAAGAAGAACAAATAAAGGAGGAGGGGGGGGATTTCCTGTCAGCAAATGCAGGATGTTGAAATGCTGAGTCCCATTTCAGCATTGAGAACTTTCTCACAGCAAAGGCTTAATGTTGAAAGGCTTTGCCACGACTCTTACCTGAACATCTCCATTGTTCCATTGGAGCAGAGTTGAGGTCAGTGACCTGCACTGGCCCAATTTATTAATTCTGGGAGTTCAAGGGACCTTCATCTCTGGAAAACAAGCCCTTATGCAGTGTTAGACATCACATTATGACCAACACCCCAAGGTATGAGGATTACTGATCTCTGCCACTTCAGGTCATGAGCTAGAACCTTCCAGATCAGGAAATTTTTGTGACAGCAGGGATAACCCCATGAAAGTAATATCCGCTCAGTGTCAGCTGACTCCTGTGGTTTTATCTCTTCCCCCTAGACAACCCCTCATAGCAAAAAATAACTCAGATTCTTCATTTTTGATCCTAATCTTATCTTTGTCTGGGTTCGGTCCAGACTATAAGAGCCGAGTTGTGTGGAGAACATTTTTGTAAGTTTGTTTCGTCTTCTCTTTTGCTCAAGGATGCTCCACAAAAGAAAAATCTGGGTTGAACAAAACCTTAGCTCTGTCTTCTGGTGGAGGCTTGCTTTGTAAACTCAACTCCACACACACTTTTTTATCTATTCTTTGTCATGCTTGCTTTAATCTCACACTGAAGGGATTGAAGGATTGGAGTTTGCTACAGTTTTTTTTTTCCAGTATGAGCTCTGGATCCATCGGAAATCCTTCAGATCTTTTTCTCTCACTGGTTTCCTTTTTGTTTTTCATGAAGACAGTAAGAAAAACTGTGTGTACTCTGTGTTCTCAGCCCTGCAGTGAGAACAGTACTCGGGAGAGGAGAGCTTACCCACTCCGTCAGCCCGGTGAGGAGAAGGAGTGTCCTCCAACCAAAGAGACAGAGTCCTGTAAACTCAACAGCAACTGTTTCCACTACTCCTACAACATCACTGGTGAGACTGACACAGAGCTCAGACTGCAGATACATCATTACAAAACAAAAAAAGGGTCATACCTTAGAGCCGGAGTCTGTTTAACCCTTTGATGTCTGCATTACAGTATACTTTGAGTTATTGTTGTGATTTTGTGATATGAAAGAGAGCAGGAGAGAGACAGATATTTGAAGCATTAAAAACATGACTGTGGCTCATCCTGCAGACTGGAGCACCTGTCAGCTCAGTGAGCGAGCAGTTTGTGGAATCGGCATCAAAACCCGGATGCTGGACTGTGTGCGCAGTGACGGAAAATCTGTTGACCTCAAGTTCTGCAAAGAAGTGCGTTTTTATTATATATCCTGATTAACTTACTCATACCCTTTATGTTCCCTTTAAAGTAACAGAAGCCTGTTTTTCTTCCCCAGCTGGGCCTGGAGAGGAAGTGGCAGATGAACGCTTCCTGTGTGGTGGAGTGTCCTGTCAACTGCCAGCTGTCTGAGTGGTCATCGTGGTCTGAGTGCACACACAGCTGTGGACTAGCAGGTGTGTATGTTTACAGGTCTGTTATGGCCATGTTCAGTCTAGGTTTGAGATCTCCAAAAAACATTGATCTACATCTGAACTTTTGAAAATCTGGGTTTAGCTCTCATCTGGAAGACCACAAAAGAGCTATGACTTCCTCACCCCTAAAGGGATATGAAGGAAATTGTTAGGCTAGTTCAGAGAAACTTTTGCAATGGATCTCATTACCTTTCCATTCACAGCTGAAAAAAGGGCTGTTTTAGTATGAGTGATACTTGACTGATGAGTTGTTGACCAGGGAGACTAAAAGCTACCCACTATAAGCCACAATAGCCACAGAGAAGTTTTGGATGCACAAGCAAATCCCTCAAAATCTTGGCAATGCGTCACTTCCAACCAAGGGTCATGACCAGATTTCCCACACTGATTGTTGGGTGAAAATCAGCCCAAAGCTGCAGCAGTCTGAGCCGGGCCTGACTTCAGTAATCATGACATGAAGAGGGATCAATCTGCTGGCTGTTTGGGTTTCAGGATTAAAAACTTTGGTTGAGAAATGAAACCAACCACGAGGTCCATTTAGAAGCTGTTCTGTCACATGACCTCTGTCAACAGATGGAGTTCATTCAGCTGCTGTAGAAAAGCAGATGTTGAAAATGACATCTACTTATGTTCACTTCAGAGACTTGTTTTAGGTATTGGCTAAAAGAAAAAGGATGAGGGTGAAAATATCCACCTATGGCCTTCCTGAATTCATAAAACCTAATGGAGAATTTAAGAGTAAATGTGTTAATACAACTGATCATAACTTGGTCATCTCCTTTGATCATTTTAACCCACTGGCTTTAAGAGTTGAGTCACTGAATTCATTGAACAGAACAAGCTGAAAGTGTTTGTCTGATGCAGTAAAATGTTGAATAAAAAAAGTGAAGCAGAAACCTCATCCAGGCTTTAGATTCACTGTTTAAGGAGTGCTTCTGGATTTGTTTGCGGCCACTAAAAGCACAAAGAGTTGCAATGAAATTCTTCCACTACCCGCTTCATCTCGAAGTCTGAATCACAAAGCATAATGGCCTTGTTGTCATGGCTTAAGAAACCGGTTGAGTGGTTGCGCACCCAAAAGCAGGCAAGAAGTTTGAAGGATTTCTATTATAGTAGATGGAGTGAAGATGAACGAGTCCTGAGGCCAAATAATGAATGTATCCAGAGAGTGAGAGCGACACTGTGTCAGGGCGAGGGCAATGAGGCAGAGGGCTTGAGGAGGCACTGGAGGAAAATGGAGAAGAGGAGAAATTGTCACAACTGTGACTGTAAAAGCCACATTTTGAGGAGCTACTCCAATGGTGGAGCACACAACACATGTACAAAGGTCAGAATTAATCCCCTATATAACATGATTTGGTGCATGTCATTACCTCTTACTCTTCCCATATTTTCAGTCTGTCGCTTGAGAAATCCTGCCCAATAAAGACAACAAACTCCAGGTTCAGTGATGATCTTTCTATGATTTTAGACTTTAAATTTAATGTGAAAGACACACAACTAAAATAGAGAAATGTCAGGATTGAGTTTAGAAATCAGAACTCATCTACATTTTTTGTCCACATGGGGCCCTAATCCTCCTAACAGCAACAATATCTGATTACATTTCCCCCCAATTTGAACACAACAGCCTGTCAGCCAGCTTTGATATCATAATGCTTTCATAGCTTTAGGTAAACCCCCAGTGCTGCAGGCTGACAGTGCTCAGCTCTTCATTCAGAGCTGAGGGTAGTAAGCCTTGTCCTTACTGTAGCATAGGCAACAAGAAATGTTTTGTGAGGGGGAGTGTGAGAAATGGCATTGTAATTGCCCCAGACCAACTGAGAGGAGGATCATAATGTCCTCGCATGTAATTCCACAAGATCAGGCCATTGATTGGCGGTCCATTACGAGTGTGTGCTCTGGGGCCAGGGGAGCACTCTGCTCTCTGCGAGTCCTTGAGAAGAGGAGCAGCCAGAGGCAACGAGAGCAAACAGTAGATATGAAACCAATACAGGCTTTAGCTATTGTGGTAACCTTAATCTGTCCCCAGGCGAGGAGGATTTCTGTGCTTATGCAGTGAAACAGCAGGTAGGCCACAGGAAGAGGGAGCCTCCTCGCTCTCTTTCCTGTGTTTCCTTTTTATCTCTATCTGGCTGCGAGGACAAACTTCCCAGGAGAAGCTGGTTTCTGTTCCAGAGCCAGGAATAGAAATGAGCTGGGCTGTTATTTCAAGCAAATGAACATACCTGGAAGAGGCAAGGTGCTGCTATCAATCAGCTGGTGTATTTTCCTGGATATGTCCAACCTGCGTGCAGAGATAATCATGGCGTTGTGTGTTCTCCGGCCAAACACTGATAGGGACAGCTGGTACAGGCCCACACACACGCTCAGCAGAGCTCATTGCCACCCAAACACTGCTTTGGCCCCCTGCAGAGACAACACTGAGCATTCGGAGCATAGTGGAGGGTGATGGCTGGTTTCTCTGGGTATAAGGAACGAGCATCTTCTGAAGAGAGAAGCAGGACTAAACCATGGTGTTGGAGATGGTGAACTCTGATTTGAAATTTGGGGTTTCGATTTTACCAAAGATAGGATTTAATTCTAATTTATGGTCTTATTAAGAAGGTTGTATAATGAGATGAACACTTTTGGCAAACAGCAACTCCTCCAGGGGTTGAAACAAGTTAATACACAGAGGACAGAGAGTCATAGCTTTTATGTGAACTGTGAACAGAAAACACAGAAAGGTTTTCTGAGAGACAGGGGTAGATCAGAATAACTAGTTAGCAGTAAATAACTGGCATTTTGCTTTCTGCTCCTGAGCATGGTTTCCACTGAGGACTCATTGTTTGATAGTCACAGAGGATTTTGGCAGCTCCCTCAGTGTTTCATGCGTTTTGGTTTGTTAGCTGGCAGCTGGTGAGACCTGCTGCTGGGGAATCATCACCCTGGGACGTGTTCATGATAGTGTTCAACATTAAGTGCATTTCTGCAGGGCCTGGCAGTGACAACACTGGAGATTACACCAATTAGTCCTTAGTGCATGTGAAGAATGAATGTTAACGATCTCTCTGCAAAGACCTGCAGCTCTGGGGATGACCTTTCTAAGCAGATCAAACATTTTTGCCATCATCATCTGCATTTGTGAGCAAACTTTTATCATGTGAGGATTGATGCTGAAATGCTTCACAGGATATGGGAGTCAGAGTTATAGAACTTTAAGATCTGCTTTTCTTTTTGGTGTCATCAGTCTTGTGACTGCCTGTAGTATTCGTTTTAGGTGCTACAGTGTTTAAACACTTTGCACTCTACTTGAGACTGCAGCTAATTGAGAAATTCTTCACATCCCTCACCTCAGGCTGCTGGTTAAAATGCAGAGAATTTGGGAAAGAGCGCCTCTGCCCTGCTCTAAAATCATGCCCTCTAACGTGAAACAATCACGTTTAATCTTAACAGAGGCAAAAGGCATAAATGTTCAAATAGCCACAGGGTATATGATAAAGCCCCAAATTTGCAGTATGGTTTACGTCAACTGGCAGAAAGAGATGGTGTAGAACTATCACAGAAGGACAAAAAAGGGATTTCAACTCAACTTCACTCAACTTTATTTGTACTGTACCTTTCACATAACCCTGCTGTGCAAAGTGATTTGTATTTATTAAATGATAAAATAAACTCAAGGAACATTTGGAATGGAGTTATTAGGGGACCCTAGTGACTGGTGGATTAAATGAAAGGTCTGCAGTGTAGGGAGTGGTAAGGTACAAGAAATATTTTGCAGGGTTAAAAAAAAGGCCTGATGTGATGCGGTTTATTTTAACATGCATGATTTATTTTTTAAAGAGTTTTGTGATAAATTGGTGAACAGGTGAATTACAATAGCCTATGTCCATAGTTATATTAGCACTAGTTAAAGTTTCAATTTATTTCTTGTAAAAAAATTAGATATCTGATTTTATTAATATTTCTAAAATGATAAAATTTGGTGCTTATTACTTTGTAAAACTGAGCATTGAAATTCAATTCTGAATCTTAAATCGATCCCTGATTTGTTTCCCTGTACTTGCTCTATTTTGTGTGTTTTATTATGTATTTAAGTTTTTTTTTTAAGTTTTTGCTAATCCATACATTGATGTCTGTGAAACACAAAATAAGAGACTTCAGTACTTCTGTCATGAAGTAAAATGAAGAGTCATTCACAATCTGCATGTAAGTGATAACTGATACTGTTTTTTGCAATGATATTACCAAGAAGAAGCATGTAAAGTAAGAATGAAATAGGCCCCAGAACGCGTCCCTGTGGAATACGTTATTTAAAACCATGTGACACTGTGACAGAAGCCCCGGACTGACCAAGAACATTCTGTCAGGATAAAACACAGCCAGAGAGATTTGCCTTTAGTTTTGTTCATTCAGGGGAAAATGAAAGACTTGTGAGACTCATCTTAGTGTTAAATTAATCTGATGAAAACTGATGAGACAGAGCAACAAGTATCAAGGACAGAAACCAGAGGTTATACAAACTTTCTGGTTCAATAAAAATAATAATGGTTGAAATATTTAATGAAGAGAATAAAATAACAATTAAATTAGTGTCATGTCCCTTAAGGTTTAGCTGTTTTTCAGTAGTATTGAGTTAGAGCTGTGGATCTGTTCATTATACTAAATTTATACCACTAGCATCTTAGAGTTGACCCTGGTTGATGTATATTGCTTGCTCTTATTAGACTCGTGCCTTTGTTCATTCATGCCAGCCAATATTTGGATCACATCTGCAGAGTTTGCTGCGGCTCCAGAGGCTGAAAGAACCAGAGGTCACCTTGACAGACAATATCGTATTCCAAACCACTTTACACACCCACACCCACACCCACACCGTCCAGCTGCTCTGACCCAACCGTCTGCCTGATCTTAACAAGGCTCCAGCTAAGGGCCGGTCAAGTTTCAGCATTCCAGTCAATGTCCTCATGAATAAATGATGATTTCTCTTCCTCCTTATCTGCTCTTCTGCAGGCAAGCTGTGGAGAAGGCGGACAGTGATTCAGGCTCCCCAGGGCGACGGGAGGCCGTGCCCGTCCCAGATGGAGCAGTGGAAGCCTTGCCTGGTGAAGCCCTGCTACAGCTGGAGATACAGCGCCTGGTCCGAGTGCAAGTCCGAGGTCAGTCTGCCTCCATCCTGCTGTCTGTCAGAGCTCTGCATCACAATGAGCTCATATTTTCTGTACTACATTACATGGAAAGTAGACACTGCTGCAAATCGTCCTCTAGTCTTGGAGATCTGCATGGGAAACTTGATTTAAGTTTTACCAAAGAGCATCATGGATGAGGTCAGGGGTCTTCTTTGGAGGCTTCCATACCCAATGGCCTTGGAGCTGCTGATACAACCATTTGACTGTCTGAATTTTGGAGTAGCTTCTCCTTTTCTTGTCTTCAAGCTAACCTGACTGATTCTGTATGGAATAAGTCTTGATGGTTGATTTAAGAGTTTTACAGCATTTAACTTTTCTTCTTTTCCACCAGGGGGCGAGGTGTGGAGAAGGCCTGCGCTTCAGGAATGTGTCCTGTTTTGTATCGGATGGATCTGGTCAGCAGGACAGCAGCCTGGTGGATGATGAGCTGTGTGGAGACCTGGAGCCCTCAGTGGACGGAGATCCACAAATCATACTGCAGGAGTCTTGTACAGTCCCCTGTCCAGGTAAGACGACTGTGTGAACTGCAGTTTAAGTAAAACCTCTTTACTGTCAGTTACACAAAAATATTATGAAAAAATGTAAGATAATGGAGAGAAAAGCTTCTTGTTACTGTAGGTCAGAATAACCACAATGTAAACATTTCAGACATAAAATAATGAATTTGTGTCTTACTTCCATAAATTAAAAGAATAAATAATTGAATACTGTGAAAATAAATGGTGCAAGTTTGGTTCAGAAAGACTTTTGTGTGTTTTATAGTCCAAAGAATAGCCATCTGCCGTCCGTTGTTGACAGTCAGAAAAAAATATTTGTCAGAGACAGGTAATGAGTCATGTTAGACAGTCCTCCTGCACAGCTAAACTTGCTGTTCCCAACCTAGAGGATATTACTCAACCAATGAAAATATGACTTCCATCCATTTTTTCCTGCTGTGACCAACACTGCACCGCTCTGGTTTTCACAATCACAACAAAGAGCTGACAGTTGAGGCACTTCTTTTTCGAGTGTGTTTGATTGAAGAGCTTCGAGAGGTTCACAAAGTGCCACACAATGCAGCCCTGATGTTCACAGGTGGGAGGCTGCAAAGAGCTTTTACAGAGCTCATAATGGATGTTTTTGTATCTGGGTGAAAGGCTTTCGGTTGCTATAAGCTGCTGGAAAAAGAAAAACTGTGTGTGTAGCAACATCAGCTGCTGTGTTTGTTACATTTATAGAGATTTGTGTGTAAGTGTGTATGATTAAGTTGAGTACTCCAGGTTGTGTGGTGTGTGGGTGCTGCCTGTCCATAATTAAGTTTAATAGGCTTAGAGAGGGTCACAGGGTCAAAGAGGGCTCAGATATGGTTCAGACTTTTTTCAAACAGATTTTTATCACAGTGGATGGATGTTTGAAGAAAATGTGATTATACACGTCTGTCCTTAATTACCAGATATTCTATTAATATGCAGAAATGTGCTCACATCCTCGGCCCGGGTGCTTCAAAGAGAGCAGTGTGACCTATTTCACAGACAATCCTCTCTTTGCTTCTGGGCACATGATTGTTGTGAGAAGTGGATCAAGATTTGATGGGAAAATTCATGAGAGTTAATATTTTGATTTCACTCTTGTCTGTTATTGATCTTTTTTCACCTGCACAAAATCCCCCCAAGTGTGTGAAGATGACACTTCACTGTATATGGACTAATTGAAATTTGTCAAGCAGTCCATGTGTTCAGGTTAAGTATACAGTTTGCACAGCTGTCAGGGGCTGTTCAGTTTTTATGCCAAAAAAATTGCATAATGTGATGCTCTTGCAACAAAGTAAACACAACGGCTTAATTAGTCACCATATCACTCTTGCCTTCAATCCTCTAGTTTGCAAGATTTTTAATATGTTCATCTGTTAGTTCCTCCGGCTGCAGCCCAGTGATCCTTAGTCCTCTAAAGCTGAACTCCTTTTTTCTCGTAGGAGAATGCTACCTCACAGATTGGACTGTTTGGAGTCCGTGCCAGCTGAGCTGTGTGGGTGGGGACGACCTGGGTTTTGGCTCAGTTCAGGTTCGATCTCGAGCCGTCGTTGCCCAGGATCCAGAGAATCTGTTGCAGTGTCCAGAACAGGAGCTAGAGGCTCGACCATGTACAGGTCAGTTTGACTGAAAGCGGTGATAAAAAGATGTTTTATATGTGCGCACATTCAGTTTGCAGTTTAAAGCCACATTGCTATCAAAGCTGCTCATAAAGTCCAGATCCTGCTCTTTCTTCAGATGGACAATGTTTTGAGTACAAGTGGAGGACTGGACCATGGAGAGGTTCATCTCGTCTGGTCTGGTGTCAACGCTCAGATGGACTAAATACCACAGGTAAGACCTTCAATCTGAGGTTAAACAGGTAGTGATCAGTGTGTGCTAAGGTGATAGCTGCTTCACTAGCTGAACTACTCTAAAATGTAGCAAAATTTTAACTTTGTGCTTGTCAACAGCCATCTATCCATCCAACAAGTGTGCTCAAGACCAAAGAATCAGTTTTGTCTCTTGATTTGTTTTTAAACTTCATATCCTGGTACAAATAATATATTACACAAGTAACTCACTGAAGTGACTCAGAGAGCTTGCTGGGTTCAATGATTGGCTGAAATCTTCATTAAATATGTCTCATTGCATTGTAGAAAGGATTTTGGAAAAGGTAAACTTCTTTGTTGACAAAAGATCCTTTAATTTTTTTATATATATATTTCACACCAGAACGTGAGTTGCTGTTCTGCTGCTACTATTTTAGTTTTAGTTCCCCCCCCCCTTTTTTTTGTGTTTTGTGTAGGTTTAGTGTGGTATTTGATCAAAGGTAAAGTTCATCAAAAAGAATGATGGATTGGTCGCCTCAAAGCCAATTGAACCACTTGACCAAAACGGTCATTTCAACATGCAGGGCACAAGAGTTGCTTGTTTACAGTGTCCTTTCTAGTCACCTTCTTTGGTTTCACTGTATAATCTTGTGTGATGGATAAAGGTAAAACAAGATTATTTGTAAAAACTTTGACAGCACTTTTCAGAACTTTGAGGTTGTTGATCTTCTTTTTTTTTTTTTTTCAAAGAATATTGTCCTCAGTTGAAAACGTCAATGTTGAACACACTAAACAAATCACACCACAATCATGAAAAAATATCCCAATCATTTCTACAGTGTAGTAGTTTTAATGATTTGACCTCTGAAGCCATCCTACCATTAATTATTTATATAATATTACTAGAGCTGTAATTTACCAGACCTATGGCAAACAAAGTATGTCACCCTTAATATACAGTTCAAACATTTTTTTAAGCATAGAGCTACTAAATGAAGAGTGATTCACTCTGATCTGAAGCCGCTGTAGGGCTTAATGAGCTTACATTTTAAAAGAGGGGCTTAAAAATACATTAATCTGGGATGAGAAAAAGTTAAAAGAACCTCCTGTGTCCTCCAAAACTCAGCGAATAAAAAAAAATTAGACTGTTTCTTCCAATGATTCTCGGTTTATTTTCATTTATTTTGGTTACTTGTCGCTTTCCATCCCATCTTTCTGAAAGATTTTGAATCCATCCAGTCAAGTCTCAGACTAGAGCCAGACAGCCACGTAAATGAGATGAGATGCCTATCCATGTGAAATCAGACCCTTGACACTGCAAATACTTTGGCAGCCTGAGTGAACCCGCCTGTAATCTCAGCTCCAGTCAAACGGTACGGATGTGACCTAAATGAGCTGAGCGCCGGCCGCTTGGCTCTGACACATGAGGTGTTGAGCTGCTCGGGGCAGAGTGATAGTGTGAATGAGGTTACTTAAAACTGTCTGCCTTCAGAGTATCCCAGATAGCTTTTCAAGCATTAGTTGACGAGGAATTCTTGGAAACTGTAAGCAGATGAGTCTTTAATCCACAGCAGTGCGGCAGTGACTGCGTAAGCTCGTTGCTCATCACTTGTCGGGGTTAAGCTCAACTCTGATAACATTGTTCCCCAGCTCAATGCAGCATCATTTCTCAGGTGGTGAACCGTATCTGTGTGAATGAGTTCCCCTCATCAGGGGATCCGCTCTGAGGGTCTGGAGTCGTGTCATGTTTTAGTTTAGCTGAGCAGATGACACACAGTTTAAGTGAGCGATAGTATCAGCTCACCCACTGCTCCAGATGGTGCGTCTATGTTGGGGGGCCCTGACTAGCGTATTGCAACCTTTCCTCACTTCAGAATGTTTCTTTCCAAGTGGTTGCATTCCTTCTTATAAATATTCAAACTGAGCTTTCTCTCTCTCTCTTTTTCAAGTATGTCACCTCCACAATTATTCAAAAAACTCATATAGATTACCATATTTTTGCAGACGTTTGGTTTCTCCGAGTGTCTGCTGGTTGGATCAGTGTCACTTGTACTGTCTGTCTACCTTATCCAGCTTATTTTGTCCCCAGTGGGAATCCACCAGGCACGCCCAATGTAGTCTTTCCTCCATGCAGACCTCCAGATGAACTCTACTGACTAAATGAAAATCTTTTTAATGGCAAAATAAAGAATTAAGTCAGGAGATGAATGAAAGTTTAAGGACGTAGAGTCCCCTGTGTTGTACAGAATTGCTGTGTACCTTGCTTATTTGTCACTGTGTTGAGTTATGACATAGTGATGACACGAGAGCTCTTGCCTCTGCTCTCAGGTGCTTAATTCCAGTGACACTTCATTATACTTACAGTGTGGTAGTGACTAGGGTGACCATATTCTAAAAACCTCAACAGGGGACCCCCTACTGGGCCTCTTGATGTTTACCACAAAAATACCCCCAAAAAAACTCAGAAGATGAAATAGCAGCTTCATGACCCAAACATTTGTTAAAAATACACCTTTTCTGTTTTAAGTGAAATTTTTTTTATATAATGTAAGCATTAATGAAATATAGAAGCCCATTTTCACCAGATGTTACCACTTCTGATCCATCCTGAAGAGAAAGTATGTTGCTTTCACTCATTTTAAACATGGATATAAAGTAAAAATGCTGGAAGTTTAGAGCAGCTCCTCTTCAGTGCAGTAAATCCCGACACAATTGAAAAATTAAATAACACTTCATGGCTTTAAATGAAATCTGTGTGTTCTCAGTTTTCGTGCTGTGCGTCTCTTGAAGGATATGGTTCAGAAATGGCCCAAATCCTTTTGGGGATTTGAGTGTAATTTTTTGTGCGTTTAAAACTGAGCTAATTGTCAAATCTCAGCATTACTAAATATGTTAAGCATCAATGCAATGGGCTGAATCCAAGTGAGAGCTGTTTTCAGAGAAACCAGAGCAGAAATGAGTGCAGCAGCTTGTAACACTCATCGCCTCCAGCTTAAAAAAAACTGTAGAAGTGTACAAAAAGCAGATTAAAAACTGGGCCACAATTGTTCCTGTTCCGGAAATCTATTTTTGCTACACTTTATTTTTTTTATTGATGAAGCACAAGAAAAGCTTCAGGAGGGTTTTTTTCACAGTGATGGACTAAAAGCTCTAAAAACCTCTGAATCTTGAGTTTGATGGTGTGACATTTGTCCTGCAGGTGGATGCCCAACAACAGCTAAGCCGATGGCAGACCGATCATGTGACCCGCCCTGCACCAAGCCCCGCTCTCTGTGCACAGAGGTGAGTTCAGATGGAGTGATGACCATGTTGCATTTGTCCGTGGCCAAATCAAATCCTAATAAAGCAGTATTTTCAACTCTTGGTTCTTGTTTGTTTAGCCTCAGCTTTCCAACAAACTATTCAGACATTTCTGTTAGCTTAATATGGTGGGACAATAATTATAAAAAGTAAACTCTTGCAGGATACTGTCCATATGACTACACTTGGTATTGCCATTGGCATTTCTTAGAGATTTTGCTTCACTTTAAGGCTCTTTCCTTAGCCTATAGCACCATGGCTATAAGGTCCAGCACAGCACCAGTTTCCTCAGCTCTCCCAGACATGCTGGAAATTAATTTAGTGGTTCAAAGCCCACGAGCTGTGTCACTAGAAGCTCTGTACTGCTGAAAGTAGATTTGCTGAAGGCCAGACTGAGCTGCAGACCTCCTGTTGGGATGAAAGTGGTACACCTGCATGGATAAAAGTGAAGGAAAAAAGGGCAGAGCTGAGGAAAAAGAGACATATAATCTCACTCCGCTGTTGTTGGCACCTGTTGTTAATCTTCAGCAATTATCTTCTCTGAACACACCTGGACTGAAACGCTGCAGGTTAAACAACAGCTGCTGCTTGAAACAAAGCAGCAAAGCAAAAGCACAAAGAGAAGCAGGTTTACGCTTGAAATTGAAGGAAGATGATATTGTTGTAGAGAGAAAGACGTTTTCAGTCTTTGGAGACATGGGGGCCTTGAAAGAATGCCAACCAAGGAGGATGAAAAAAATTAACCCATTGTTTTGTGATTTTAAGTTTGATGTTAGACAGCTGATTAGGGAAATACCTTGATGAAGCTTTGGATTGGTTTAAATGCTGCCATTGACCACACAACCAGGTTTTAATGATTAAGGGGCTGAGTAGAAAAACAATCAAGTCGGGTTGAACTTTGACACATTATGTTTCCTGGTGTTTTCGTTTAGTCTCTTAAAATGCCTTTAATCTGGGCGAAGTTACTTGTCAGTTTTTTTTGTTTTTTTGATGATGTCACTTCCTGCAGGAACACGTCTCTGGACTGTGCATATGAGCACATACACAGATGATACCGTGGTTTATTTGTGCCAGAGATGCAGCACTGAGCTACCTCTGGTTACTCTTCTTTCATTTTTTTCCCTGCACAGTGATGCAAAACTGTGTGCAGTAAAGTTTTGGTTATGACTTAAGGCTTCAGAGCCATATTTTCCTCTTCAGATATTGGAGTTTCTGAAAAAGATGAAGCTTTTTTTATTTCTTACGATTAAGATAAAATTCCTAAAACCAAAGGACGTTTAATGAAATATTTCCCCTCGAGCTCTGTCTCTGCACTCTATCTTATCAAACAACGGTGCATAAATTAAGGTTTGCAAAAAGAATAATTCTTTGGTAAGTTACCCATATGGCTAGGCTTAAAGATTTGAAGGTTTGGTGGTTTTAGTGAGTGGTTTGGGACCAACCTGCCAGTGAGGTAGTTGATCAGGGTGGAGAGGGCAGGAGCAGTGATGGAATTAGTGGTGATGTAAAGTTGCACCTTGTAAGCATAGCAATGGAAGTGGAGACTGTGACGATGGATGAATTTACCTATGGGGAAGATGTGGAGAATAAAGAGAAGTTAAGTACACAGTAAAGTGCAGTGCAGGTGAAGAGGTAACTTGAGTTTACTGTTTAACATGGGGGTGGTTTGAGCCTAAGCAGACCTCTCACCCTTGTTCTGTCTTCCCTGTCCTCTGTCTTACATGGTGGAGGCGTTTAGGGGTCATGTGGTCAAACCTCCCTGAGGTGTCGCGGGCCTAGCTCAATGAAACATCAGTGAAGGGAGGTATTTATTTAATAACCCCAGACGTGCACTGGCTCTAACTTCCCTCATGTCTCCATCTATCAGGGGTCTGTGGAGATATTACAGGAACCATGTGGGAGGCTTAGAAACTCCTCTTTAGAGGACATAATGGGATGTTACGTTACTGAGTGCTGATCTGTCTTATTAAAGCCTGAGTACCTTGAGTTAGTCTTAAATTCAGTGTGGTTCTGGTGTCAAAGGATACATTATGACTTGATCATCGTATTGGAAAGGTAAACTCTCCTTCACTTCAGGTGTCGTGAAAACATGTGTTTTTTATTCATTTCCTATTTTGACACCAAGATATCTCAGATTAACCTGAGGGAGCCTTAGCGACTGTGCCAATCTCTCATCTGTCTCACTAATTCTCTTCTCCACCTCGTCCATTTGGTGTTCCAGTGAAGTTTCTCTGCCTCAAAACTTGCCAAAGCTTTCTTATGATCAGCTGCTGCTTTGGTGTGCTGATCCCTGCTGGTATAATCGATTTCCAGCTGGCTGTCTCAGCTGGCCAGTGTCACATTTGTCAGGCTTGTTCCTTTCGTCATCTCGGTGCATGTTACAGGTTTAATTCTGTCTTGTTGAGCTTCCTTTTCTCTCCACTTCTTTTTACTAACATTCATAACAAAAATCTTCTTCAGTTGAAGTCACTCTCTGTCATTAGATTAGTTTTAAGGGGTTTTATTTAGTTCTTGAAGAGCTATTTTTTTCTCTGATTTCCTGAAACATGGTGCCACGGTTTTCAGAGGGCCTTTAAATGTGGCACACTTCATCGAAGACTCAAGGTTATCGCAGAAAAAATACATTTTGTTTCTGTTTCAGTGAGGAGGGTCTACTGTGGCATGAAGAGAAAGTGAAGAATAAGGTGTTTTATGTCCTAGATGATTGTAGAGCAGCCTCATTCTGAAGATAAATATCTACTCATGTCATTTTTCTCTCTTGCTGTTGGTGCAGTCTTTAAGTATTTCCCATCAACTCATTATCTTCCATCTAAACTCAGTCATACTGTTATCTATAGATGGCTTTTACTGGATCTCTAGATGACAGAGACATACAACAGCGAGTCAATAACTCTGCTTTGGTAAAGCAATTTCTTGATATTGGCTTTTTTATTGCTAAACCTAAAACAATACGCTGCCATGGTTTGAAGATGAGGTTCTCAGAGTGTAACTAAACACCACAAGGCATTTTATATCAGAGCACACGAGATGAAAGTGTTTGTTTTAGCATGTGCTTGTATGATTCAGAGGCATGTTTGCTTGAAGGGAGACAGAGATGTCTGGAGGATGAGGGAGTTAGTGCTGTATATTTATGAGCGCTACAGCAGCACCATAGAGAGACAGAAAGCGTATATAAAATGAAAACAGGGCACAGTGCTGCTCATCTTCTCCTTTGTTTAGCTCTAAATAGATGTAGATGATCATTCCCTCATTTCTCACTCTGGCTGCTGATGGACGGGCGCAGCTTCTGTTTGCACGGCGGGGATTTCTGAGAGCGATTATCCTCCAGAGATTGTCGGGGAGCCGGGGACCCCCTGCAGGGTGATGAATAGAGTCAGGGATGGGAAAGAGGAGAGATGTGGAGGAGGGGTTGCTCCCTCAACACACACATAAACATACACACACACACACACACACACATACACACATATGCATGCACAAACCCCATCAAACAAAAAATCAGACTGCAGCTCTTGCACTGAGTTGTTTTTGAAATGAGACTGTAAATCATAGCTTTTTAAAATGATGTGTGATTTGATAAAGATGCTTAATGTATTTCATTTTAATATTATTTCAAACAGAGTGTGTTCAGTTTTCTTCATTGTCTACTAGCTGATCTGGGGCTGAAAAACAGAACAATCCTCAAGGCTAAAAGTGTTGAACAAGAGCAGTTTTTCAATTATTTACAGGTAAGAAAGTCTACTAAGGATAACTTTATGTTTGCAGTTACTGGACTTTTTCTTCAGTCCAGTATTACAGCTTTATAGAAGGTATATCTTTCATGACCTGTTAATCTGTGGTGTTGGTTCCTCACCAATCTCTACTTTTAGAGTGTACACAAAAATTTAGAGACTGTATTCAGTGATCTAGATTTAAGTTGCTTTGGTATGTTTGTTGTCTGAACAGTCATGTACCAGCAGGTTGTAATGTCTGTAGGAATAGAGTGTGTTTCAAGAGCAAAAGCAGGAGGGACACAATATACCATAATAATAACATACTGCTGCCAACATTGTTGCTCTCAGGACAATTTATTTCTCAACTGTTTATATTTACTTGAATATAAATTGACTTGATTCTGGGTCAGGTTTAGATTTCAGGACTTCCTGGGATACATCAGAAAATTACAGATCCCACCACCATTGAAAATGTCTGAAAAGTAGATTTCCATTAACAGGTCTGACTTAGTTTGACTCAAACTTTCTACCAATCTACATCATGAAATTGTTGATTAAGCAGGCGGTAACCATGAGTATGCCATTTCAACACTAAAAGCTAAATTTTAGCTTACATTTTGTCCATTGTACCACACAATCTGACCAATAACCAATCTGAAATGTGCACAGGCACAAGGTGGAGTCATAATTGTTTTATTTCAGTCCATCTCTTTGCTTTTACAAGATTTGTTTGTTCTGATCATCTGAAACACAGGTCTCAAATTTGAATTTTATTGTCATGAATGTCAATAGGAGAACATTCAAAAAATGCAAGCATCAACCAAAGAGCTTAAGAGACAGAAACAACACAATACAGAAATGATCAAATATAACCCCCAACAAAAATAAGAGGATTAAGGTGATTTGATAAATGTAATCTGTAAAAATCACCCCCCCACCTACCCCCCAACCCCCACCCAAAAAAAGGGGGGGGGGGCAAAAGGAGGAACGAAAGCAGACTTTAAAGGATTAAAACATGCTCAGAAAACACCTGTAGAAGAAAATTGGTCAAAATTTGTTTTTTGAAATGATTTTCATGCAGAAGAAAAAGTTTGCCAATTAAACTTGGAAACAGAAACTTCACAAGTTGACAGAACAGCTATGCAGCCTTTTTCAACAAAGCATCAACCTCCAGCCATGAGAAGTTAAGTGAATGTAGGAGGGCTAAAAACTGTAGTTCCTTAAGCGTCCACTTTCTCCAAAAGCCACATACACACCAATTCAAAGAGCGCTCATCTTTACACAAGAAATACGCATCTTTAATGTCTGGTTAAAAAAAATGATTCAGACTGAATTGGTGTAGGGGGGTGTGTTCCTTTCTTTTTTATTTGAATCAGCAGTTGAGAAAATTTTACAATAGTGGGATTGAGAGTCTGCTTGTACCTAAAACTATCCCGACATAAGTTGGAGGCATCTGATAACCTCAGTGGTCAAATCAGGCAAACATTACAGCTTTTCCTCTACATCACCTGACTCCATAGCAGACTGGACAGCTGCAGCAGTCCATTTAATGTCTGTTTCAGATGGATTGAAAGCCTAATGCATAAGATTGCAGATGCAGAAGCTGCAGATCCCATGGAAATTTCTGACTTGGCGTGTTTTGTAATTTTACTCTGCAATACTTTTTTAGCTGTAAGAGGTGTTATTCAATAAGTACAGCTTGTGACTGTAAAAAAGCACATGTAGGGAAATTGTTTGTTTGCGTTGTTGTGTTAAATACAGAATCATAAACTCAGCCCAGAAAATGTTGTGTATCCCATTTATTATTCAGGATGAGCTTCCCGACAAGTGATTTCATCTCCATATTACACTTGATAAAAGTAAAGGATATTTAAAAAAAAAACTGTAAAAAAGGTTGAAACAAGGGTCAAGCTAACACATCTGGTTTACAAGAGACTTACAGTCAAAATAAAGTAGAATAGCTTTCAAGGAATTGGAGCCAGATTAACAGATGTTAATCTGTAACAGAATCCAGGGCTGAATTTGGAGAGGGTCAAAAAGTTACTGCATAATCTCCTCTTCCTCTCTGCAGTTTCTCTTCATCTCAACTCTCTGCTGAGTCTGTGTGGTCTGACTTTCTTATTTTCCATTACCAATCGAGGCAGTCAGAGTTTGCTCTAATTTTCGTATTTAGTTACAGTACCGTCAACAGGGTGCAGGGATGTCTGTGCTGCTCAGATGTTAATGGCCTTCAGGGTTCTTCTCCTGACAGCTCATCCAATGAGACACAAAACAGTCTCTCATACAACCCTCTGATTTTAGATGATGGTATTTATATTGACATATTGGCTTTACTGTTAGATTTTGTACTCACAGAGCTGCTTCTGTGTACTCGTTCATCTAGTGTAAGTTAGGGTTCAATGGTTTGAGTTCTTTCATCAAACCACCTCCCTCCTGTGTCAGGCGGGCGTATGCGGCTGTGAGGAGGGTTACACTGAGGTGATGACGTCCGATGGCCTGCTGGACCAGTGTACAGTCATCCCCGTGCTGGAGATCCCCACCGCAGGGGACAACAAAGCTGACGTCAAAACCATCCGAGCCTTCAACCCCATCCAGCCTGAAGCCAGCTCACCGGGCAGAGCTGGGCGTACCTGGTTCCTGCAGCCCTTTGGACCAGGTAAAGCACCACGACACAGACTAAAAAGTTGTCTTGTGTTCTCACACAGGGAAGCGTTGACATGTTCTTATTTACTCTTCTTTTAGCTTTTGTGTATTCAGACTGTTTTTAACTGTATCCACACTGAATGTAGGAAATGAAAGTGGTCTAACCTCACAGTGATCCTTCTTGGTATGGCTTTGCTGCCCCCTTCAGTCTATGAGAGGAAAACTATTTGAAATACTGTCCCTACTGTGTTACTGTTATTGTGTTAACACAAATCTTGTGTGTACATTTGTGTGTGTGTGTGTATTTCTCTGAGCAGACGGGAAGCTGAAGACCTGGGTGTACGGAGTTGCAGCAGGAGCGTTCGTTCTGCTCGTCTTTATAATCTCCATGACGTACTTAGCATGGTAAAGTAGCAGATTTATCAGATTTACACCTGATCACTGTGTGTCCTGTCCATGTGTTTCTGTTTTTTTTTACCTTGTCTCTCACCTGCTTTTGTGAGGTAATCAAGGTATCTGATTAAAATGTGACCATCTGTTGAAACAAATCACGGTGAAGGATGAACATGGTTAATACGTTTTTCATTCGTGATGTAAATAAGAACTTTGGAAAACTTTAGGAACTCTTTAAGCATCATCGGGGTTCCTAATCTACCATATCTTTAGCTTTGATAACTAAGTTGTGGAAAAGTTACTTGTGTTAATTACTTCTGAAGAAGTAAAAAAAGGCTGTACTAGCTTCAACATAATCCTCTTGGGGAAGCGATCATGGCCTGTCCACTCAAAGTTCTTGTTTCTGTCCCTAGCAGACTCAGGTTGATCATTTGAATGACTAAAAAAATTAGGAAGGAGCTCTACAGAGATAAGGCCTGCTGTTGAAGGAAAGCAATTTTTGAAAAGTGATTTTAAAAACCACATACAGTTGTTGCAAAGCACTCCCCTAAAGCTACTTGACTCTACTGACAAAACAGTAATTAACACTCCGAGTGCGCCAGAGCTGCTTGTCTTCATACACATCACTCCCTTTGTGAAGCTTTTTCTTTTTTTCGTCTTGAGTATTACATGGGTTTTGTGTTTGATGCAAACCCATTTTTTCAAAGATGAACATGAAAAGAATCTCAAACTAACAGGTTTAGGCAGGGATGGGTCAGCAACTTTCAAATTCTGAAGTTAAATAGGCTGAAGAGAGCGAAGTGACAGCTGCTCTTTTTTTTAAGGGTCTTAACTCAGCAAAAAGCAGTCTTTTTTCATTAGGGATCATTTCTGTGAAGATGTGCACAGCATATGAAAATATCTAAGCCAGTGTTTATGTTGCACTTCAGTAAAAATGTTGTTTTAGATGTAATATGAGCCACATTCACCTGACAAGTCTAGAAAAAAAGGTTATCTCAAGTTTTTCAAGGACAGAATTTGTGCTTGAATTGTTTGTGGGTAAAAAACGGAACATCTTGCATTTTTTAACTTTATTCTCTATATTCAGATCAGTTTGCCTTGTAGAATCTTGCAAAATCACATTTTTTGGACTGGTCAAGTGTTCACTGGAAAAAAAAAAGAAATCTAAACAAGTTTAATGTTTTTTTTTTTTTTTTTTGTTTATAAAAAAGAAGTGTCCTTTAAGAGCAATATTTACCAGACTAGTCCAGAAAATATTTTGCTTCAAGTTATTTAAAGACAAAAATGATGTCTGAATTGCTTGTGATAAGGAAAAAAAATCTGCCAATGGAGTAAAAGAAGTTTGTTGTATTAAGATGAGCAAAATTTTAGCACCTTAATGGCAGAATTTTTTTCCCAGTACAGGCAATATAGACATTGTTTGTCTTTATACACTTTGAAATAAAACATCTTTTTGAGTTTGTCACTGAAATGTGGCTCATATGGAGACCAAAAAGACAATTTTTCCTAAAAATAAGACAGAAATGCTTGCTTAGGTTTCAGTTTTTGCAGGTTATGAGGCTGATTCATTCATTGGACCATGTTTGACCACTTATCTTGTTCAGGATGACTGGTGGCTGGAGCCTAGCTGTCTTAGGGCAACAGGCAGGGTACACCATGGACTGGACACCAGTCAATCGCAGGGCTGACACACAGAGACATACAACCTCTCATGCACACTCTCACACTTTAGAATAATTTATTGTCTTAGTGAGCATGTTTTTGGACTGTGAGAGGAAGACAGGGTTTGAACGGGTGACCTTGGTCTGAAACAGCAACTGTTGCGCCATATAGATGAAGTCTAAGTCTATCTCTTAATTTGACTAAAATAAGCCATAAACACTTGCTTATCTTTTTATTTTTTTTCTGTGTGAGACGCTTAAAAAGTATCAGACCAAATATTTGGCAAATAAATACTTTCAATAGAATCATTTTGATCACACATTCACCCCCAAGACTCCCTTAAAGTTTTAAAGCTTGTCTCAGTTTTTCAGTTTCTCAGCCTAACCAATGAAACTATTTCCAAAACATCCTTTATCTATAACTTAATAAGGATCAGAACAGAAAGGGCTGCGTTTTTTTTTTTACATAAATTATTCTTTGGATATTGGACCTTCAGTGTCACTTCCCTTTACAATCCTCTACATCACTGTCTGTTTGTTCATGTCTCCAGTTTGTTTCATTTTTCATTGGTTCCCCTCATCATTTGTCAGTTCATTTGTTGTTTTTCTGTCTCCATTTTCACCCCCACACTCCCCCCTCAGTTATTGTGGTTGTTGCCATTGCTGCAAGTCCAGCCCCAGTCCCCCTCCAGACAGGGTTTACTGGATGGACCCAAACAGCTACACTGTGCCTTACATCTGCCCCGCCTGTCAGAGACTAGAGCAGGAAAAGTTTCAGGAGCACAGCCATCTCCACCACCACCACCAACAACAACAACAACAACAACAACAACAACATCAGCATCATCACCATCATCATCAACAGCAGCAGCAGCAGCAATATGTCGCTCTGCTCCAGCAGTCTCCACCAACCCAACAACAACAACAGCCACAGCAGGAGTCACTGCCAGCTGAACCACCTCACTTTGAAACTCTCATCACATAGTCAGGGCCTCAGCTCATCCTCTGTTACTCTGTGTGCCTCACATTCACTGTGCCCAAACACACCTGTGCCTGTGCACTCTGATCAGAAGATCACTTCCTGGAGGTGAGAGGTCCAATGCACTGCCATAGAGAGTGTTAAGGCAAAAACTTGTAACTCCAGGGAATTAACAGCCACGATCTTATTGTGTCTGCAGATTCATATTGGAGAATCAAGATTTAATAGTAAAACTAGAGCAGTCAAAGTAAATCTACAGGGCTGCTTCTTCTGCAGCTGCAAGTATAAAACAACCAACTCTAAAAGGCTGGAATAAAATAGAAAATAAAAATGCATCCAAACAAAGGTTGCTTTGCATCTTTTACCTGCAGACTGTAATGGCACAGCCATGCATATTTACTTAAGATCCTGATATGAGGGTCTCATCTTTAGATATTTTCACAGAAGGAAAAAAAACAGATTCATGTTACAAAAAGACCGTTGGGTCAGCCTACAGAGCATATTATTTCCTCTGCTGCCATCTTGTGTTCATCTGTGCACTTTTCATGTTGTTCATACAGTGTCTCATTTTTCTGTTCTCATGAGTCTGAGTGAGTGAATGAGACCATTTATCAAACCTATTATTTACACCTCTGACGACAACTGCTATGTTCATGTTGGTTAAAGTTCCCCTTATTAGATCATTTAAGATATTAAAAACAATACCTACATAGCTGACATTTGGCCAAATAGTGTCAAACATTAGAGGCATATTGAAGTTTAAGAAAAACTAACTATTAAATGAAGAAAACAATATGGTACATGGATGATGTTAATGTCCTTTGTCGCACTGCAACTTATTGTCTGACCTGAAGTCCATCATTCATTAATTTTCAATTAAAGAAAAGGTCATTTAACATTCCAAAAATTTTAGGGCCAGTGTGATTGCTTTTAAAAATTGCCACTAAAGAAAAAAGGTATTGAAAAGAAAATAGATGTCGAGCTCAATTGCTATGGGTGCAAAGTTCCCAATTGTGTTGTGCCTCATTTGTTCAATTTAAAAGACTGCTATTGTGCCTCAAAGGTCACTGTTTTAAATCCCTTGAGAAACAATCACTTCTAGTTGCCTCAGTAAATTTACAACATGCTAAGATTACCAATTATAACCATTTATTAGCAGTTTTTACCATTTCTGCTGACTGCTTTCTCTTTAAGTAAGTTTTTAAAAAAATACCCTCTGGTACCCTATTTTATCTTTACATGATTAACAGCCCAAAAAAATTCCCTATTTTTCTCACACTGGTGTCTCAGGAAATCTTTACTTCAGCCTCTGTCTGAAACACTTTGTTCTAGCTACTGTCTCTTTAAGGCTCTCCACTCTACAAAGCCCCTTCCCTCTGATTGGCCAGCCCTCTGGTGGCCCGTAGGAGGCAGAGATATTGGTAGATCTTAAAAGAAGAGTCAAGAGATTTTCTCAACTCTTTTCCCTGTTTTCTTCCCCCTCAGCAAAAAGCCAAAGAGGCCGCAGCGACGGCAAATGAACAACAGACTGAAGCCACTGACCCTGGCCTACGACGGAGACGCCGACATGTAGGAGTCTTTCCGCCAACCACGATGACCTAAAGACACTCGTCCTCTTGGAGGACACCCTGGGTTTCCATGGAAAACCCACTGATGTCAGGGCTGCCGCTGGGCATCGTTCAACCTCCAGGTGGACTCACAGAAAGAAGATTCTGCCAGAAAGAGAAACCTCAAAGATCAACACATGAAATCCATGTCCATTAGCAGCCTTGATGTTCCCGTCCTCTTTTTTTTATTTATATTTTGATACTTTTTTTTCACAAGAGCCTTCATGAATTCTTCGTCTTCTTCTGGAAGTCTGCCTTTGCTTCTCCGCCATCTTAAACTGCCGGTGACATCCCAACCATGGGCGCTGGAGAGGGTCCCCTGGAACAAAGATTTTGCTCTGAAAGCACAAATCTTCATTAAGTTTTCGTTATTTTTTCTAAGCTACATGGGATCATCTCTTTGAAACTTTTTTGGTTCTCTGACCCATGAAGTACATTTAAATTCTTCGTGATGTCGTGGTCTGGGCTCATCTCACAGGAAACCCATAGAAGAAAAGTGTGATGAACCTCAGAGTCACTTCTGCCTGCCTCTCCCTTCTCTGTTTTTCAGGCATAATTTTGCACTATATTAGTGCAGCATGATACTATGTACTAATGTCTAGCTTTGCCATAGGAAACTGCCTCTCTCAATACAAGATGGTGTACAGTCTTGTGCTAGAAATGTAAAAAAGTAGACTTTTTTTTGCAAAGGAACTCACCAATGTTTGTTAATATTTTTCTTCTATTACCTCTTCAGTGTGAAACAATGGGACGCAATGTAAAAAGGATTTTTTCTGTCTTCTTAACTTTACCTTTCTAGTATGTACAGCTACAAGTCCCAAACTCTGCCTGAATTTATTTATTATCAGATGTTTTTTTTTCTTTGACTGTGGCTTAAGATCATGATCTTTTACTTTTGTAAATTATTGATATGCATTTCTGTTAAAGATTCAAACTACAGGAGACAAATGGAATCCCTGTATGCTATGAGACTCTTTGGCTGTGATACAGGAAAAAGATTGTCCAGAAGAAAAACTGAAGTTTATTTTCAAACATGGTAAAAAAGTATTCAGACACTTAGAGGCCTGTGAAGGTTTTTTGCTAGACTAACCTAAAAGTTTGTCCAAAAAGGAGATACAGGATGAAACACAAATTATGTAGCTTATATGGAAGAAAACAGACCACTTCTAACTCTAATTGAAGGATTAATATCTAAGATACTTGATATAGACTTAATTATCTCATAACATCCACTTTTTATCTCAAAGTTTTGGGTAAATATGGGTCAAAATAAATTTCAACAAAGCAGAGTTTTCTTATTTATTTTTTAACTGGTGGAAATTGGCTTCCATACAAGCTAGTGTATTTCATGAGGGGAAAAAACAGAAATATTAAGAAGACAAAAAGTGTCTTTTTTTCCTTTTTTGTCTCTCTCAGCCATTAGAAATCCAAGTTATCTACCAAGAAAACGAAACAATCCTCCTCCTGTTTCACAGCTAAGAGTTTGAACCATCCTTCAGGTTGTCATGACCCATATCAGTATTAAATGACATCATCTATGTGAACTCCCATGTATCTAGAGAGACCTCATCAGTGAAGGCTTTGTTGTGGTCTCTCTGTCTTAAAGAGCTTTCAGCCATCAGATCTCTGTTTCACTCTGGGTAACTGTCAGCACCCCAGGACTGTGTGAAGTGATTTTATCAGAAGTATTTGTTCTGATTCAGGTCAGGAAAAGTTAGTGTATTGAAATGTTTGGACACCATGTGATGCTGTCTTGTTGAAGCTAACAGTGCAGTCACCCTCAGTGAACAGTGTTTTATTTATGAGACATCATATCATTGCCAGAGGACGGCAGTTTAATATTTTGTGGAGTTTGTTGCTAGTAAGTTAACGGAATGTTTATTTTATATTTCTTGGAATATGAGTTGTAAATAAAGTGCTAAATATTTCTTTTTTTATTTATTGTTCATGTACCATAATGTGTTTCCTTTTCTACCGCACAACTTCTTGTGCAAAAAGAATAAAAATGAATAAAAAGTTGAGGTGTGAATGTGGGTGTGTTCAAAGCGATGTTGATAACGTGAAAAACAAAGTCGCTGATGAATTCTGTCCTTTTCCTACTGTTTGTTTATATGTATTTGACTAATTGCTGATAATAAACAAGGAAATATTTCAAACTGTTGTACTGTTCTCAATCACGTTGGACAGAGGAAAGAATAATGTGTGGAAGCAGAACTGTATGGTGAACAGGTGGTTTTGTGAAATAGAATCCTGACAGAGAGAGACACTTGCTCAATGAACATTAACACACTAACACATCAGCTACAACAAAAGATTTGAATAAT